>JBAMHV010000022.1:419764-427264 GCA_037177535.1 Pseudomugil gertrudae
ATGGAACAGATCAAGAGAAGTTGTCGGAGGGCAAGACGAAACACCCTGGATCACATCAGACCAATCAATGGACGCCATAGAACCACAACAAAGTAGGTACGGAAAATGTAACCGCATGGCACGATACATCCTGATGGAAATGCTCTGTTTCTGGGTATAATTGTGTGAGGCCAGGCGGAGTAGGTACTAATGGAAAAACGCCTTTAGTTTGTCTTATGTGTTGGGAAATGTGGTGCAAACTAACAGCAAAGACAGTCTTTTCCTTAAAAATTTCCTGACATGCTCCATCCTTACTACAGAGGAAAAAATCAATGCTTTTGTCACCTTTGTCTCAGGTGGTGATAGATTGACTGGGTTTGATTTTTCTCCCCACAGAAGATCCTGAAGCAGATTGCTGACTGCTTCTCCTCCAGGAAACGTTTTCTTGTTGCAGATTTTTTTCTTCACATATTGATGTTTTCTTGTTGTGCTGACCGGTCTCTCAGCTCTCTCTTTTCGCCTTGTCTTGAATTTGCATGGTCTGAACAAATAAATGAGGAAATACAAATTCTGGATGCTTCCATACACATAGGTGTGCGCCTTGTTCAACACATCAAGTGGGTCATTTTTGTTGACCTGAAGGATTCATAATTCCACAGCCCAATCTATCCTCCCACAAAAAGTTCCTAAGATTTCCTTTCCATCTGCTATGAGTACCGACTGCTCCCTTTTGGTATTTAAGCCCACAGCTTTTTGTGTGGTGGACAGAGGTGTCAAGCTACAATGAGGCAGCAAGATGTCCGTTTGGCATATCTAGATGACTGAATGCTGCTGGGAAAATCAGTATATTCTGTAAAAAATAAACAGCATCCTGCCTATGGGTCCCGTCTTGTCTAGGAATGTGGTCGCTATGGATGCAAGCCTGACAGGGTAGGGTGGAATTCACAAGGGTTGGTCTTTGACAGGTCTGTGTACTCTTTGTTTAAATTAGCATGTATTTCACTAGATGGTGGAGTAGATGGCTTTGGCCTACTCAAGGCAGGGTCTGCAGCTTCCTAGGGGCTTGTGAGCTCACTCGACACTTAAGTTGGATGTGTGGTGTTTGCTGTTAAGCTTTTACTTTGGTATCTAACTGGAAGTATCCTCCCGGATGTGAGTGTGCCTGAAATAAAGAATCTAAGATGTGCTCTAAACTAACTGTGGGTCATTACCCATACCCCGACATGGTGTCACAAGTTGGGCAGCAGTAGAAAGAGCGTAAAAAGTAATGTTTGGAGCAAAAAAGAGAGTTTAGAAACGTCAGCGAGAGACGAGATGTCCTTAAGCAACACCTTCTACCTCTAGTAGCGCAGCTACCTCAACCTCCACAGCTACTAACTATTGCTAAACGCTTCTCCAAGTGCTATGTACTCCATTCAACCACGTGCGACTTCTCAAAGACTCAGGACTGGGAAAGGTGGATATTCAGATTTATACAATACAATCTCTGCATTGTATATTCTGGCTGAAAACTGCAGATATGGGACATTCCATGACAAGTTAATAAGAGATTGCATTGCAGTTGGGCTGAGACACCAGTCTAGCACACAGGATGTAGTTGGACAAGAATTGACGTTGGAACAAGCGGTCAACATGGCAAGACAATCAGAAGTCATCAAAAGGCAGGAAACAGACCTCAAAGGAGTGGGCAGAATGGACACTGAAGCAGTGTCAAAAGGCAGGAGACAAAAACCATTTGTGCCTAAGACTCCTCACAGCTCAAAACACCTGTTAGCAAAGCTACAACTTTCATCTGACTGTTGCACATGCTACAGATGTGGAAAGTTCCCTTGTCATGCCAAAGCACAGTCCAGCCTGTGATGTCACGTGTCACACGTGGAAAATAAGGTCAATACAGCAAGATGTGTAGAGCAACCAAAACTGTTGGGGTCGAGACATAAGTTAATCCCCCGTGTTCCTAGGCTCAGTAGATGCTACCTTAACTGTGTTAGATGAGCTAAGTGATAACAGTCCCAGGCACATCTGCCTGTCCATCCTGGGAGAGGATCTCTCCTTCAATGTGGGCTCCATGAGGTTTCTTCTTTTTTTTTTTATTCCCACAACTGGGTTAGTTGAGGACTTTTTCCTCACCGAGAAGAAGGGTCTAAGGACAGGATGTCCTGGATCTGCTTACATTAGTGTAGTCATTACTGTGTTTATTGTGTGTTATGTCTGTTGTTGTGTGATTAACTGTGTGTGAAGCCCTTTGAGACGGCTTTGTTGTGATACTGGGCTGTATAAATAAAATTTAATTGAAATGAAAAATTGTGAGCTGGGCAAAAGTGAAGTTAAGTTCCTTGGTCATATTGTGTCTGCTGACAAAGCACAGCCAGACCCGGACAAAGTAAAGGTCGTTTTGGAAATAAAAGAGCTGTTCAATACTGGAGAAATTTGCAGTTTTCTGGGGACGATAATACAGCTGGGACAATTCATCCTTGGTCTTGCAGAAAAAGACATGCCATTCAGAGACCTTCTCTGAAAGAAGTATCAGTGGACCTGGGGATGTGTACAACAAAAAGCACTTGATCAGCTGAAACAGGATCTTACATCACCCCGTGTTGACACTATGACCCCAACCAAGAGTTGACTGTCGGCAGACGCCTCTTCATACGGTTTAGGAGCAGCTTTCCTACGGAAAGAGGACATGCAGTGGAAACCGGTGGTGTATGCATCACGCTCACTGACAGGGACAGAACAGAGATACACCCAGTGTAGACGGAAGCACTGGGGGATGAGGCTGTGAGCGGTTCAGAGACTTCCTCGTTGGGAGACATTTTGCCATGGAAACGAACCACAAGTCACTTGTCAGCCTGCTAGGTCACTAGGCACTCACTGAACTTCCTCCCAGAATCTGACTGAGACTCATGAGGTACTGCTACACAATCACACACACCCTGTCTACAGCAGACACTCTCACAATCCCCTCTCGAGCTTAAAGCAAACCGACAGAAACTTAACGGAAGACATGAACATTTATATAGATGAAATTATCAGTAGTATGCCTGCCAGTGCAACATACATGGAACATACATGCTCAAAAATCCATGCATTACTGTCAGACAAAATGGCCGGATCGCAACAAGCTCACAGGCCCAGTGAAGGCTTGCTGGCCTGACAAAGGCATGCCTACATATTGGATTATTGCTAAGAGGTTCCAGGCTAGTTATCCCCACAATGATGTCTTATAAAAAGACTTTTATATTACAAAAATCACGAAACATCACAACAGTTAACACAGAGCTACTGCTGTTTGCTGCCACTTAGCGGCGCACTTCAAAAGATATATGTGGCAGTGATGTCCACAAGAGCTATTTAAGGTAGATACCTGATGTGCCTGGATATGTTTACCAGTCAACGAGGATTGGTGTAATGAGATTAAGGCTTCTGAGGGCTGCACTGACAAGTACATTCCATAGTAAAACATTTTACTAGTATTACTCACAAAACTGGAGTTAGGTAAATAAGCTAAAGTTACTTATGCAACTATTTACCTCCTATCCATACTGAACTAACCTTTATTGTAGCGGATTTCCATCACTTCCACTTATTTTTGACTTCTGTTAACGCCTATGGTAGAAAGTAGAAAGGTAGAAAAAGTCTTCATCATCAGTTCCAGGTGAAAATAGAGGTCACTCAGCATCATTGTAGTGACGGGGATGAAAATGTAGTTAATATTTGGTGTTATCATGGATCATTGGGGATTTTCTGAATAACACTACATGTTCTGTCTGGATTGTAAACCTTTAGGGATGTAAATGCCTAAAAAACTTACTTATATGGTGTTTTAAATCATGTCAAATTGATTTATAGTGTGGTATATAACAAACCTTATATACAGACATAAAACAGAAATGTTCTGCAGTGAAGGGTGTGAAGTCCAGTTCAGTTTAAAACAGGAGCCACTGGTAGAAATGCAGCTTATGTGAGGACACAGTGTGTGGGGTTGCTTCTACAGCCCCGGTATATGGATGGCTTGAATGCAGCCTTTATGAAAACAACCAGGAGAGAAACCTGCAGGTCCTACGCAGCTAAATGGCTGGATCATCAGAGGAAATAGCTAAAGCTGAAATTATGATTCTAAGAGTTCATCAAGAAGATTTAGGTTGATTATTTAAATACATATATTATACACACACACACACACACATACATTCACATAATGTGGGGGTTTTGTGTACCATTGCCATTGATGTGGCTCAGGCCAAGAATTCACTAGTGTATTCATTTTTTCATTTGAAGGCACCAAACCATTGATTTGACAGACAGAATACTTTATTGTGAAAGGTTTGTCTGGTTTATTTTCCCTTGGGATGGTTTACATCCTTCACTGCCTCTTGTGACAGAAACAGCAAATAGAGAATAATCTTCCAGAGCAGCTTGAGAAATTTCATCAAAGATAACAACAGCGTTGAGTCCCAGAGAAAAAGGAAAGATGCTAAGTCCAGGTGACTTAATGAGAGCATGTTGTTTTCCTGTCACAGCAGGACTAATGTGCCACCAGAGGCTGGATGACACTTGACAGGAGTCAAGTAAAAAAAACTCTGTCAGCATGCATCAGGACACACCTGCAACCAGAAAGGCAGCCTCTGGTTGTATCTAAGAAGGCAATGAAAGAAAACAGAGAGAGAAAAACAGTCTATGGACCAATATCTGATAGAGCTCAAGTCTGGAAGAACAATTCATTGTCAGATTTTTCCTCGTTTATTTTCTAATACAACACAATTTCCAGCTATCCATTTAGGAGTAATTTCAGACATATCTTATTTCAGGACACAGTGCCTGCCTGATGCTCACTTCTCCCCAGATACTGCAGGTACTGGACAATATCTGGGCTCCTCCAGGACTTCTCTTAACTTGTGCTGTGTTGTCCAGAGGTAACTGTAAGTTGGAGATGACATACTTCATAGCACCCCCTCCATCAGGAGTGTTGTAGAATGAATGGAAGCCCAGCACAGCTTGCTGCAGAGGTAGCGGGCCCTTCTTTACACACCTGACCTAAATGAATGGCTCATTAAGAAGCTGCAAAGAATCTGAGTCATGTGTGGTGGAGTAGGAACACACCTAAGACATGCATGACATGAAATGCTAAGGTAAAGTAAGGGAGGGATAGAAATCCAGCATGTTGTGGTGAGTAACATATGGGTGAAGTAAAAACCCAGCTCGGCATGCTGCCTCAGATAAGACACAGGGAAACAACAACCTGGCTTGGCACACTAAAGCAGGTAAGGTGCAGATGGGATAAAAAAATCAGCCCGGCATGCTGCAACGGACAACATGAAGAAGCAATAGAACATGGCACACTGGAGCGCGTAAAGTGTGGAAGGGTTAGAAACCCAACACTGAATGCTGCAGTGGGTACCATCAGACCAGTTTAAACTGGGTCCCACAGCTACTTTTATTGACTCCACATTTGCTTCATCATGTTAGCTGTGGACCTGCTCTCTATGTGCATGTGTATGTGCATACATGTGTAAATGACCTCTGTGTTTAGATGAATAAACACTGCGCAGGTTGGGTGCTGCGTGAGCTGGAATGTGATGAGGTTGCATATTTCACTGGTGCTGTCTAATGACATCAGCATCTCTCTCCAGATCTGGATGAGACATCACAGTAAAACTTATCTTTTCCCTGGAATTTCGACAGGAACGCAAACGCCAGGAATGAAGCAAAGCCAAGCTCTTCTAATAGAGCTCCATTGTAAGCAAACATACTGACAGCTGTCGCATTCTGGCTTGATTCAGGAGATGACCATGAATGATTTCCACTTTCCTCCCCTTCACAAACTAACAAAATCTCTCTCTAATGCTTTAAATCACCATTTAAATTCAATTTCACCATGATTTACCCTCACCAGAGCAACTCCAGACATGTCTCAGCTTATCTACTTGGTTTTCCTGAACCTACCTCGTCTTAAAGGTGGGGTTCATCCTCAGAGGAAACAGTCCCAGGTCAACGTCTTTGCTGTCAGGGTTAAACTCTAGAGCTCCAGAGACATAGATGAGGAAATAGTCCCAGAGCTCAGGTAACTTCTGAGATGAGAGAAACATGAGGGCAGCCTTAGCGTGTGGTTCTGCTGGTTTGGATGGTTGTGATCCAGAAAAAGAGGTTGAACCCAGCTAATTTCTCGCCTCTCTTCAGCTTGCCTTTAAGCTCTCCTAAATGACCCAGCCTCAACCGTTTAGTCAGCATCTACATTTAGCTGACGGACTCCTCCCCTTGGGACCAAACAAGCACAAAACTGCTCCCACATCACATTAATCTGTTTGACTGGCTTTATCTGACTGGACTGGGACTCTGCTGCAAGAGGGATGTAGTGATCTGGATTTTTTTCCTCTTAATTTCATCAATTTCAAATCTCAGATTGTGAATAAACTCCATCCTGCTTTTGACTTCTGCTGGGTGCAGTTAATCTCTTTATTATGAGCAGAAATATTCTATTCAAGCAGCTCAGAACTTTCCAGATATTTCTGAAACATGATCAATCAAAAATAAAGTGTTTTTTTTTGTTTGTTTGTTTTTAATCAGAAGATGCTTTTTGGATCTGAACTGATAAACAAATATAGGCTGAAGATGAGACTCCATGATGAAGTCGGTCACCTGTTTTTGGGTAATAAGAACCGGCTGCACGTACCATTAACGTGACTCAACGAGTACCGTTTCACCTACCAGTAAATAAGCGACAGTCCATCGAAGCGCTCGAGCTCTCTCCCCCGCTGCTTAAGAAGAGACATTTCCCGGCAGTCCAGACGTGTGGGGCCCTCACGGGTCAGGTCTTAAGAGCCCTCCGAGAGACTCATCACTCTGCTCACTGCTCAGCTGGCCTCACACTGAGGTGAAGAATAGGTTGCTTGCGTGTGCTGACTGCACAGATGTGTCAGCACTCAATCTGTTTTGAATCAATAACACGAACAACGCTGTCCTGTGTCGGACAGGCACCAGCAGGCGTTTTTACTCCTGTTGACTGACCTGCAGCAGAGATGATGCTGGACGCATGTGCACCAATATAAATTGGCTATCTATACCCAGCTTCCTCTTCATCACCTTTAATCATCCATCCATCCATCCATTTTCTACCGCTTATCCGAAGTTGGGTCGTGGGGGCAGCAGCCTAAGGAGGGAAGCCCAGATGTCAAACAAGACTCTTAGAGGACACTCCACCTTTCTCCGGCTGAGAACCATGGTCTCAGATTTGGAGGTGCTGATTCTCATCCCAGCCGCTTCAAACTCGGTTGTGAATCGCTCGAGTGAGAGCTGGAGATCAGGACCAGCTGGAGATCAGGACCAGATGGAGCCAACAGAACCACATCATCTGCAAAAAGCAGAGACCCGATCCCCAAACTGGATCCCCTCAACACCTCGACTGCGCCTAGAAATTCTGTCCATGATTATGGTTATGAACAGAATCGGTGACAAAGGGCAGCCTTGGCGGACTCCAACCCTCACTGGAAACCAACCCGACTTACTGCCGGCAATGCGGACCAA
>JBAMHV010000022.1:432264-438813 GCA_037177535.1 Pseudomugil gertrudae
ACACACGCACACACACACACACACACACACAGTACTGCGCATTAAAAGGCAGGTCAGTCACAAGTCAAGTACAAGTTTTTAACACTGAGTTTTAAGTCACTGTGAGGTTTTTATCAAATGATGTTTTTGTTATAAATATTAAAATATTAAGTTTACACAAAATATTATTTTTCTGAAATTTGTGCTTGTTTATTTAAACACTTCTTGAAATTCAACATGTGTGTTTACAACACACAGTCCTGTAAAATAATAACAGAATATGTTATTTTCATTTATCCAGCAGGAGGGATGGTAACATGGTAACCATGGTAACATCTTATATCTCTGCTGTAGCATTTCTGTTAAAACTTATATGTCTTTGTATTCTAACTAAAGTGGAGTTTATGCTACACACACAAAAAACAATGTTTACTGTGTGTGTGTGTGTGTGTGTGCTCACTGGATTGCATCACTAGCTAACTTTACTTCTAAGTCAAAAGCCCAAAGTCAAAGTTAAGTCACAAGTCATTTCAGTGAAAGTCAAAGTCGAGTTGCAAGTCGTCATAAATCTGTCAAGTCCAAGTCATCTGACTCGAGTCCACACTCCTGGTAAAAGTTTGTGAGATGAGATCACACTCATTTCAAACCTGAAATCACTGAAAGCATCAGTCACAGACAGAACAATGTCTGCTGGCACGTTTATTTAGACCCACCTCTTTGTTTTGGGCCGTCCTCCTGTAGCGGATGACTTTATGAAGTGTGGTTTTCACACACATACTGTCAGGATCTGGGTGGTGTTTTTCAGGTTCCACCAGAAGGTGCCAGTGGATCCCGCTCTGGAGTGTGATCTCCCCCCCCTTACCTGCACACCTGTGGAGGATCTGGGATTAATCCCGGGCACTATATCTGGAGCCGGCCACCGTTCCTTTGTTGCTTGAGCGTTGCGCTATGTGGTAACACCCAAGCGCTCCTGTGCTATTAGAGACTACCCTGAAACCTTTGTGCAGTGGTGTCTCTGTGTTTTCTAGGAAACCTCTTTGTTGGGATCTCTAAAACTGGCTTCCTCCTGCAGTGATCAGCTCCTGGAACCCACCACCAAACAAACCCACCTGGAAATATCTGTTTTATCAGCCCTCCGGATCTGGAAGCCTTCAAACCGTGCAGCCATGCAGCCCACCCTCCAACGAAACATCCCTGACCCTCTTCCACACAGATCCTCATCATCCTAAGTGAGGAACAGCCCTGAAGATTTGCCTCCATTATTCCTCCACTCATTTCATCATTTCAGAGCCTGTGGACCTTCCAGACACTAATGTCCTCTCAACCAATAAATCAGTAGTTCTTCTGGAAGTGTTTCTTTTGCTTGTGGGTCAAACATCTGAACATCATGACACATATCACAAAACATTCATTACCACATTTTAAACTCCCTAAGTAAATGACACACTATTTTAAATCCTTCAAAATAAAACTGCACAAATAAAGCTTCTTAGGTACATTTTTACAATCTATGTCAAGAATTGGTGAGAATAGATTTACTTTACTGCGCAAAGTTTGGGATTATAAAAATAAACGTGTACACTACACCAACTTTGGACCTTGTGTGTAACATAGTGGAGGGAAAACTGTCAGCACAGCGGATAAGATAATACATTTAAGCCACATTAAACCATGTTATCCACATCAGACTTTGGATCATTGTAATTAAAAACATGGATTATTATAGACATGCTTAAAAACTGATGCATTTATTCCATAAGTGCGTCTTTAAACATCAGAGCTCAGTATGATCATACTAAATAAAATGTTTATGGTACATTAACTATGTGTAAGCATATAAACATTGCAGTGACACAGAGGATGAGCTTGTGCTACCTGCAGACTGACAGCAGGATCAGGATGGGAGATTGTTTAAGGAGCACAAAGATCTCCTGACCCATGATGATGATGTTTGATAAGCAGAGTTAGATTCCTATGAGCTGTGCTCTCACATCTACGTACTGAACTGGGTCCAGTGTTGGATGCACTGACCCTCTGGAACCTTGCGTTCCCAGTGAGAACCAGTTTGTGTGAACAGCAAAAACATGCATTCAGTTAATGTACAAGTTATTTGTGACTCGCATATGGTTCTATGTGCCTGGTATCCTGGGTCCATTCACTCCTCCTGCTGCACAGCAGTGTGGAGAACAAGCTGCAGGTAGAAGCTGCTCCAGGTGACAGTAGTGACCCACTGAGGTGCTGACTCATCACACTGTTTGCCAACTGCAGAGCGCAGAGGAGGTGCGTTGATGTAGTCCATTACCGTGGAGCGAGCCATCGGTCTTTGCCTCCATTTTGAGATCCATCCATGATTTTTGCTTTATTTCTGGAATAGAACTCTTCATCACATTGACACCATTTAGTGCTGCAGCAACATGTCGCCACTCTGCAGCCTTCCTGTTGATTGTTACGCCACAACTATGACCCACAAACAGGATGTCCTGACGTGTGTCCATCTTATCAACAAGTACCGACTTCAGTCTGTGAAAAGTTACCTTTACGTGTCCTCTCAGTGGCCGTAATTCATGTAAAACACTGCAGACACGCGTTGATTCATATGCAGACATATTTATGAGCTGCTTTGCGTTGACCATGTGGTAGAGTGTGTGTAGGGGCGGGACGTGAACCACATTCACCTGCACAACGTTTACAGCAAGGTTTTGATTTATAAAAGGAAATTATGTGAAACTGTGCGTAAGCAGAGTTTTATAAATCACACTTTTAACTTAGTGTAGCAACTTTTTTGTTTTCTTTTTTTTGCGTACAAAAATTTTAGTACAATTTTAGTAGAAATTCATCGCAATGTTTTATAAATGAGACTCTTGGATGTAATTTTTACTGCTGAGAGGGATTTCCTGTATTATTCTTCCTGGTTCATTTGTCGGCATGAACTGGCTCCAGTGATACCAGATGGCTGCTTTTCTGCTGAGCCTCACCACCTGAGGGTTCCTCTCCATCACCACGTAAGGCCCCGTCCACCTGCTGACCACTTACTCTTTATTACGTTCAGCAACACCCATGCTGCAGTGTGGGCTGTCTGCTTGATCACCTGATGCCCAAAACCTGTAGCAAGAGCTCTGAGATGCTTTTTGATACTCACCCTCCTCCAGTGGTGCAGGGTTCAACCTGAGACAAAGCTGGTCCTGGAAACAGCCTTCCTGTACAGAGCTCATCAGGGATGAAACCAGGTCTCGACTTTACTGATTGTCTTCTGTTAAATTCAGTTCATTCTATTATCCCCCAAGAGGAAATTTGGTTTGCAGTGTAGTAACAAATACAAACACAGCTTACCAAACACAGTCATAACACAGTCATAGGCCAGTAAAGTGGTGAGATCCAGTGTTCCAACACAGAAAAAGTTAGGAACAATGCCCAGGACCCAAATAATGTGCCTGCAGAGTCCTTTCAGTGAAACTCAGTAATCACACCAGGAGTAAAGACACATTTAAACCTGTTGCATCTGATCCTAGGGGTGGGGGTGGGGGTGGGCATCCACTAGGAAGAACAGACTCTGCTAAGGGGTGATCAGAGCTGGCCAGGATTGACTCTGCTTTCTGATAACGTATCTGATAAGGAAATCTGCTTAAAGCCAATTATCTCATGCTCATCTGTGCCACGTGCACAGCGTCTCCTCATATAGTTCCCGTCTGAGCAGACCTTTGGCCAGATTCTGTCTGTTACAGTTCATCCTCCTTCCCTACTGGAGGTGATACATTTCTCCAAAGCTGTGCTTCAGATCCAACATCCTCTCCATCATTTTGTAAGGGTTTCTTTTTTAAATGAGTTTCATTGTCACGTCAGAGAGCATGCAAGAAGAGGATACAGATGTGAGCTAATCCTAGAGCTCGTGTCGTGAGCTCTAGGATTAGTCGCAACCTGTGAGGGACACGATAATTTATATGAGCAAACAGGTAAGTGCAAAAACAAACAGCATTAACCAGACTGTCCCAGTTAACGTTACATGTCATGACACGTAGCTTAACATCATGGTAATTTGCCCTGCTGCAGATTTTTGTGCGCCCTCACCGTGCCACAAGTAGGTTTGTACTCACTGCAGTATGCACGCACACCCTGCCTGCACACCACTGTAGGTCAGCAGGCTCTGAATGGGTGGGTCAGTAGAAGGTCAGTAGAAGCTCAGGACTTGGGTTGTGCTTTCTGAGGACTCTTAAGAAGTTTAGTCATTGCTGAGCCTTCTTGATTATGCATGTTCTCTGACCAGGAGATATCGCAAAGATGAGGATGCCAAGAAATCGTGCATTTGTGCTTTTGTGCGTAACAGTAGCGACAGAGAAGCCTATAAATTCAGGTTGTGGTAGCACGTTTCCACAGAACTCTGCTCTCTCCTAGTGCTTTTCCAGTTGCCACTGTTTTTCTTTATGCAGCGCGTTTCAGTATTTGCTGTCCGTTTGCACCCTTCAGCCAACATATATATGCATTAGGAAAAGTGAAAATGTAGGAAGGTAAAAAATGAGAAGATGAAAAATATGAAAATAAAACTGTAAAAATAAAAAAATTCTATGAAAATTAATCTGAATTTTTAAAAAGGATTATTTGTTAAAAAACAGACGACAGATGATAATGGATAAATGAATAAAAATGTTAAATATTCTTATTTTAGTGTTTATTTCCTGATATATTTATTATTATGACTGGTATGGCCCTTTATACAGATTAATGTCTACATTAAATACATGTATGCATGCAGATGGAGCCTTCTATTTGTATTTCACTGTTTTTTAAAGAATTGTGGATGCATCCATAAACGGAGCAAATGATAGAATAAGCATCTTCGATCAGTTCTTGAGGGCCAATAACTATTACCCTCAAAAACCAAATCATTATATATATATATAGAATACTATTCAATAATGTCCATCACTAATCTTATATTATTATAAATTGATCTGCCCTTTAGGAATCCAGATTGTGTTTCTGCAATAAGGTTTGAGATCCCTGTTTGAAGACGAGAGGCAAAAATATATGTTAATAATTTGTAGTCTGAATTCCTCAGTGTGATAGGTCTCCTGTTTTCTATAGGTCTGGGGTCTTTGTTTGGTTTTGAAATGGGAATTATAACTCCCTGTCTCATTGTAATTGGCAGTATAGGTTTAAAAAATTTCTGAGAACACTTGAAAAAGTAGATCTCTGATATCTTCCCAAAAGTGTCTCTAGAAGTCTCTGTGAGGCCATCTGAGCCAGGGGCTTTGATTAGAGAGAGCCTTCCAATTACTGCACCAAGCTCTGCAGTTAGAGGATCATCACATGTTCGTTTGAGGTCATCATCAATTTTACTGTTTAGTCTTGTTTAGGAAATGATCACAGTCTACTTTTGAGAATTTGGAGCTGTAAAGATGTCTATAAGATTAAAAAATTCAGAGGAAATTCTTTTATCATCTGTGACTTCCATATTGTTCATTAAGAGAGATTTGATGCTGTTTCTTTCTTGTCTTATTTTTTCAGAATTGCAAAAATAGGCTGAGTTTTCCCCCGTCCTCTCTCACAGTATAGATTTGGTCGAGATTAGGTTGGAGACTTAACAATTTTTGCCTGCCATCTTCCACCAGGTTAGGTTTGTTACAGTGTATGTTTAGTTGTTATTATGTCCGATTCTTTTTTTTCTTTTACTAAATTAGATGGAAAATTTTCTAATTTTGTATTTTAGGAATTCCCATTTTTTTTTACTGGGAATGTAAGTTCTTTCGATTCCTTAATTTCTAAAATTAGTGACTTAATATTGTTTTCTGAACTGTAGTCAGTACAATAAAAACCACAGTCTATGATAAAAACACAAATGTTCTGACCATTTCCGGCTGACGTAAAAACACTTCCGGTCTGCTCGTAACGAGGAGCAAACGGCCATTCAGGGGAAACAAAGGAACATAGAGTAAGTAGACATATGCTATTTGTACAAAATTACGTCAAATTTAAAAACGTTAAAACGGCACAACATTATTATTTATATAAAACTTAAGGTGTGTTAGTGCGATCATTTATAAATCATCCTGTAAAGCTACTTGATTACCCCCTCGTGAAGAATATTAGCTTGAGACTTGATGTCAACAAGATTTGATTTCGATCAGACGTCCTGCAGATGTTTACTCTTCAGAAGTGTTAAATGGTCTTCAGTCAACGTGCATTTGTGCTTTTGTGCGTAACTGTGAGCTGACTGTTCTGTATTTAATTCAGTGATAATGAATACTGGGCCTCTAGCGTTAGCTCCGTTAGCTACAAGGCAGACACGGCCTGTTGTGCTAATGCTAGCTTACTTAGCTTAGTCGACCACTATTGCCCATCAATTGTTTTAAATTATCGGTCATTTATTTGACGCTTAACGATTGAATTTATGATTTTCTCAAACACACTCGGTCTTGTAAGTACTCACGTTTTCTTTAATGTCTTTTTTTCAGTTGCAAATATGGAAACAGTCTGATCTGCATATCCACTGAATCACAACAATGTCGAGTAAGTAAAATAAAGATCATTCGTTATACATACATATATATGTATGTATGTATGTATGTATATATA
>JBAMHV010000022.1:540342-554973 GCA_037177535.1 Pseudomugil gertrudae
CTGGTTCAGACCGCAGGTCTACTGCTGGTTCAGACCGCAGGTCTACTGCTGGTTCAGACCGCAGGTCTACTGCTGGTCCACACTGCAGGTCTACTGCTGGTCCACACTGCAGGTCTACCGCTGGTTCAGACCGCAGGTCTACTGCTGGTTCAGACCGCAGGTCTACTGCTGGTCCACACCGCAGGTCTACCGCTGGTCCAGACCGCAGGTCTACTGCTGGTTGAGGCTGCAAGTCTACTGCTGGTTCCTGGAGGTTCTAGATTCAGTTATCAGATCCTCTCTGTGGCTCTAGGCTTTAGGAAGCAGAACCAGCTCACAGCCCGGCTCAGAGAAGCAGAACCAGCTCCCAACCCTGCTCACAAATGCAGAACCATCTCCCAGCCCTGCTCAGAGAAGCAGAACCAGCTCCCAGATGCAGAACCAGCTCCCAGCCCGGCTCACAGACGCAGAACCAGCTCTCAGCCCGGCTCACAGACGCAGAACCAGCTCTCAGCCCGGCTCACAGACGCAGAACCAGCTCTCAGCCCTGCTCAGAGAAGCAGAACCAGCTCACAGCCCGGCTCTGGGACACAGAACCAGCTCCCAGCCCGGCTCAGAGAAGCAGAACCAGCTCCCAGCCCTGCTCAGAGAAGCAGAACCAGCTCCCAGGCCGGCTCAGAGATGCAGAACCAGCTCCCAGCCCGGCTCAGAGATGCAGAACCAGCTCCCAGCCCTGCTCAGAGAAGCAGAACCAGCTCCCAGCCCGGCTCAGAGATGCAGAACCAGCTCCCAGCCCGGCTCACAGAAGCAGAACCAGCTCCCAGCCCGGCTCCGGGCTCCATATGCTGGCTGTTATGGACATGTGGGGCTTGTTTGACACACACAACCACACGCTGCAGTTAAACTAAAACCTCAGAGCCCGACCGGTGTGTGTGCATGTGTGTGTGTTGTACCTGTTAAAGGCAGCCACATTGTCAGCCAGTGTGTTTTGCCCATCGGCTCCTGAGCGGTAGTAGTCGTACACGGCTTTAGGAAGTATTTTTTTGGCCTCCTCCTCCAAGTCGGAGACACACACTCGCTGCTTTGACATGGCCGTCTGCTCCAACCTCTGATTCACAGCCTAAAAACGGACAAAGCTGATGCAATCATTAACCTGCTGGGCCCCCCCTCATCATCACCATTAACCCCGAGGTTATGACTCTGGTTCAGACTTCATACCCTGGGCATGTTTGGATTGTTACGTGTCATGAGATACGAGCAGCTGCCTAAAAAATACACACACCAGTTTTCCAAGTCCCACATTTATTTGGCATCCAACAAAATTCATTAAAAGCTTTAAGAATCAGCAAAGGTTCACCGTCACCACAAAGAAAACTTTCTGAATAAAAACGTAAAACTAGGGGGTCACGGGTCATAAAATGCACACATCAGGGTAGGGTGGATGTCTAATATTACAAGCAACAACTTCTGACAGGCAGATCAAAAAAAAAGAATCGGGGAAAAAAAGGCTCGTACACAAAGCACGACACAGACTAGATATCCAGACTGAAGAAAGAACTACAGATCCTTATCTAGGTGACTCCATCTGCTTCCATCCTCAGCTCAAACTGTCAAACATGGCAGGATGATTGTGTTTTATCCACAAAAGCAGAAAAACTTTATTCCTTCAGTATCCTCGTGGATAAGAATCCAGTCTGATCATCCTTTCCCTCTTTCATCTCAGTCTCACAAATCCCACTGAACCTTCGTTTTGTTATTCATACCAGACACTGAAGGCCAACAGGGATCACAGTACTGTTGAGAAAAAGATTAGAGAAAAACAAATGTGGCCATGGAATTGCCCCATCCATCTGAGATTGCCCCCCCCCCCAGGTTAAAGTCCGACCCCTGGTGTGTGAGCTCACATACACCTCATCCTGCACTCAGATGGACTCGCTGGGCGTAACAGGATGCAGTGATATTCATGGGCACAGCTATGCTGGTCAGGGGGAAGATATTTCCAGGTAGAGGATGAAGAGGCCTTTTCCCTCCTTTCCCCTTCCGGCGCCTTTTTTTTAAAAACCACACAAAGCCCTAAAAGGAAGTTGGGCCCGCAGGCCCACTAAGGGTTGTGTTGGCCCGGTCGCCGGTTGTTGGGGGAGTGTCGTGGCAGCAATGCTACGAGGTCGCTGCCCCAGTTTGGATGCCCAGGAGTTGGGTGGGCGGACTAAGCATCCGTCTCCCATTTCCTCCCCATCGGGTGGCCCGGTGCTGCTGTTCCGACACCCCAGTCCTGCTGGACTCTGGTGGATCTCCAAGCCTTCGCTGGACCAAAGACATGAAGCAGTGTGCGTTCACACCCAGGCGGTCCAGCCCTCGTACAGCTGGGCCAGGTTATCTATGTTGGTAGCTTCCTTGATGACAAAGTCCACCTGCAATAAGAAGAACCAGTTTAACCAGTACCATTAATATTTAGCCAGTTTGCTTTCCAAACATAACACTTTCCACTCCCACGTCCCAAATGTTGGCCAGGCCGATATGGAAGAAAGATCAATAAAGGTCATTATCAAAGATTTATGCCAAGGTCCGGGTGAATACTAGATTCTGAGCTACACCTGTCCATTATAAAGTGATAATGTACACCTATAAATTCAACTCAACTTTATTTATAAAGCCCTTTACAACAGCTGCCTTGTGACAAAGTGCTGCAAATAAAAAATAACCTGATTGTTCTAAATGATTGGCTGGTAACCATAGCAACAGAAACTCAGAACACATGACTCCATCAGTTACGGTGTTGAAGCATCTACCGTAATGACAATGACACGGGCGACATGGTCTGCTTCTCTGCTTTCTGTTGGTTTTTACATGTTTAACATACGTTATATGGTTCAGGAGTTACAGTATGATTGTATGCATGTGACATCCTGTCTGCAGCAACAGGTTTTAAGAGCTGCGACCGACCGAGCTGCAGGTTCTGTGACCAGATCACGTTACCATGTTACATGTTAAATAATCCGCTCAGCCACTTCTTCTGAGAAACTTACCATTTTAACAGTAAAAACCAACATTAACATATTAATGATTTAATATTTCTTTCGTATGTGATTTGGTATATAATGCCTTTGTCTATTATCAGAAAATAATGGTCGCCTCTGCGTTGTCCTTTATTTTAATTTGACATTTTTTATTTATATATTGTGTGAACAGGATAATACATAGATTACTTTTAACCACAGTCCATTTCTTCTGCTGCTCACTGTGAATTTTTAGTAAACATTACATTATAAACTGAACAAACTGGGAAACAGAAGTCTATATAAAAGGGCTGATAAGGGATTATTTACCAGGGAATACCAAGGCAGACCATCCACTAGTAAAATGAGGTCACTCGTTCAGGCCTCCTGCCTGTTCCAGACCAGCATATTTAGCCCACTCAGCTGTTTAATGTTTTTCTGAAGGCGTAGGGAATAGGTAATACTTTCCATAAGGTAGATGTCATTTACTACATCTATCCATTCCTGTGTCGTAGGTGGGTCAGGGAGCAACCAGCCTTTCTTTGTAAGAGCTCTTTTACCAGATCAAAATATTAAACAAATAATTGTCAGAGGTCCTGACCTGCAAGTCTAATTTTCCTAGAAATAAGGTGGAAAATGGCAAAGGTGTGTTAGAGTCGAGTAGTCATACACTTCCAGCCAAACTTATGCTAAGCATGAGAGCTGGTGCATTTCCATGATGAGCGGCAGATGTTACGCCAGTCCTCCTCAGGTATTATTACCCTCCCTCTCCTAACATACTCTGTACTGTGGGTCTTTTTAGATAGAAGGCCCTCATAAATCCTATTTAGTTTGCTTTGGTAAGCATCATAGGGTCATTAAGGTCTGTTCCTTTTCAATATGGGTAAAACGATTACATACCTGGAGGAATTTAAAGAATTTGCTTCTGTTTGGGTCTAATTATCAAAACTTTTCTAAAGAGTAGTATGCTGCGAGTCCTTTCAAGATCCACTATTTAAATCTGTTGTGTTAGACTTACACTCCGGGTCATAAGCACACCATGGATTATTTGTAGCTTCTTATTTATTTATACTCATCCATTATATTCCAAATTCTTAACTGCATTTTTATTTCCATGGGTTCTGTACCTCAGTAAACAGAGAATCTGTATATCGGATGTTGGTACAAAAGCCACTATCGAACATCCCTACGTTACTAACTAAAGGGTTCAAAACAGATTCGGCCTTAGATCTTATTGTAGGACTAAGCTACGTGGATTTTTTTCTCTATGAAACTTTTTAAATCAAGCCTTTTTTCTTGTTGCACTACACGCTAATTGATCCAATGAATATATATTACTAAATGCTTGTCCAGCTGTTTTAAAACCATATACTAAAACCAGTCAATGAATGGGACGGTTTTATCCTGCGATAAAGAGAATGCTGTGGTGGACTCCAGCAGAGTTCAGGAACAGGACTGAAACAGGTGTGCTACCTGCTCTGTGACACTCATCCTCCTGTTGGGATCGATGTCTCTGCCCTCCAGCTTGGCTTTCACTCTCTTCCACACACTGACTGCATACGAGTTCCTCTCCTGAACGGCTGTAGCACACACACACAGGCACAGTTAGCATGACGCCTCCGGTTAAAACCCAATCAGAGGAGAGTTGAACTGTACCTCGTCCAGTTTTGGGGTCTCGCACAGCCCTCTTTGGACTGGGGTTGAGACCTTTGCTGCTGATCAGCAGAGTGCTAGGTGGGGTGTCCGTGGGTGTTCCAAAGTTACGAGGCAGCGCTTTACGAGCATTCTGGGACATGGAGTCCGGCTGGGTCTTCACTCCAGTGCATCTAACGGCTGATTCCCAAACACCACAAGATTATTTACAAAACAAGTTTGTGAATTTTCAAAAGAAAAGCCCTTAAATTGTAGTTCATACCTGCAGCAAAGCTGGTCTGATTGGAGGAAACCGGACTGGCGCATTCACCATCTCTGTCAGTCACCAGCGGGGAAGCGAACCCCACCAGACCGTTATAAACACTGATGTACACACAGAAAAACATGCTTTAACAATGACATCACACTCACACACACATCACATTTATACACACACACACACACACACACACCTCTGACTCTGTGTGAGCAGCTCTTTCAGAGTAGCAGGGATTTCCTCCAGCAGATCCAGCTGCTCCTGGTTGCGATGCTGTCCGCTGGCTTGGACAACGGTGAACAACACCAGCTGAACGTTGTCTTGCCAGGCTTTGTAGTCCAGCAGGAAGTGGCGTACACTACCCTCGTATGTCACCTCCTCACCGTCTGCCAACGCTGCTTCCTCATCCTGCGTGACAAATATTTCTTCACTTTCTGCAAACAAACATCTGGAGCCTCTGCCAGGTGTTTTCCTTACCTTGGCCATGGCTTTCAGCAGGTGTTTCACATCAGCTAGCTGACGGTTGTGATTGGACAGAATGGTTTTAATGGAGTCCACCAGCAGCTGCAGGGTTTCTCCACAAGACTCCAGCTGCTGCTCTCGTTCCTCCTGGGTCCTCCGTTCTATACTCAGCTCCTCCTCCAGCTGCCTCTGGGCACAGCTCAGCCAATCAGGGCTGCCTATTGGCAGGTCCGGTACTGGCCCCTGTAGCAACAAACAAACCGCCTACAAAGATCAATTCAACTGATTTTAGGGAAGTCGTGCCAAATAAAACACAATGCAGCTGCCAGGAAATGGGATTTGTTAAGTCAAAGGCCAAAGTAAAGTCCTTTCAAGTTAAAAATCATAATGTGCTTCACAATAAAAGCACAAAATACAGAAGAGAAAAACAAAATAAAGTTCCAAATGGGGACGAGGAACCTCGGCCCTTGTTTCCATGTCTCCTTGTTTCAGCACATCAGATAAACATGACTGTGCAGGTCCTGATAAGCCGCTGGATCCATTTGCTTTGTGCTGGAGTAGGGATGCATGGAAAACCAGCAGGATGGAGGAGTCACTGCTGCAACCAGGATTTTAGGGAGCTGCTGGAACATAGGTCACAGATATAAGCTGCTGCGTTTACAGCTCGGCTCTATATGCTCACAATAAGATTCTATAATACACTGAAATAAACGGGAGTCTGTGCAGCTGGATTCCTTATTGGACTGACACAAGAACATTTGGAGGACTTCATATCAACAGCATTCTGGACAACCTGAAGACATCCAGACATTTTTTGGGTCAACATGTGAAAATACATAGAATTACAAGTCAAGTAGTAATGAGGTGACGGCATGACATTATCATCTCTAACTCAGATACAGGTGGACTCAGCCTGGTACTGTATAAGGTGAAACACCAAAGGCAAGTGATGAAGATGGACCCACCAATCTGTGCAGGAGCTGAAGCTCCAGCGGAGACACAGTGCTGCTAAACTGGGCAGCATATGAGCAGGTCTGCTGGCAACGCTTCAGCAGTTCAAACAGGGCTGCGTCCATGCTCAGAGCCTCAGGGGTCCGGGTACGAAGGCCTTCGAAGTTTAGGATGGTGGAGCACAAAAAGGTGACCTGAGGAAACAAAGAGGAAGAAAAACATCAGCTTGTGTGAGCAGTGGGAGGTACAGTAGCACAGGTGTGAGGGCTGTGCTACCTGGCTGGTGCGCTGGTTGTCTCGAGCCACCATGGCACGTCGTTCTCGGATGGTCATCTCAAAGTCCTGCAGCACAGGAGCCAATGCTGGGTTGGCACCACCGGCCCACTTCAAACGCTGCTCAATGCTGGCCTCCAGAGACGCCAGCTTCTCCTGCACACAAAAACATCTTCTTTGTTACATTAAAATGTATTCACTCATAAAAAAAACATCCCATTTGAGCAAAGACACACACGGGGATTCCTGAGAACTTGCCTGAATCGCAACAATGGCTCCCTCATCCTGACTCAGCTTGTACAGCTTCTTCTTCATGTTGCCAAGGACCACGGAGCGAGGAGGAATACTCACACTTAAAGGCTGATTATTAGAGCCGAGAACGTCTTCGTGATGCCACTACAGGACAAACACACGGTGTATTAGTGAGAGGAAATGTAAAGGAGAATGGCTAACAACAGGGCAGATCCAGGACTGCAGAGGAAAAAGGCTCAGAGGACGTTTAGCTTTATTTCTGTTCAGTTTGTGTAAATGTACATTTACACTAAACACGCTTAACAGACAAAACACCTGCCCAGATGTTGCAATCAGTGATGTCCAACTACCAGAGTTGTTGTTATTTATTTATTTATTCCCTTTTACTGACCACTGAGCTCCTCTCCTGTTGTCTTATGGATTTTATACGATTTTATACGAACTGAATGTTTTGTGTTGTCTGTGCCTGCTCAAACTAATTGCCCCTTGTGGGATGAATAAAGTTGTCTAAGTCTAAGGGTGCTTGTTTCCCAGCTTTGTGAAACGTTAGCAAAGCTTCACTTTTACCTGTAACTCCAGAGGAACTAAAAAACATCAAATTAAGGTGCATCTCCTTGAAAAGAAGGAGGGAAAAAAATCCAATTTCCATAAAATAAATGCTCAGTCCAAGTTTCAGTGAGGAAGAGGGAGAGACCTGCAGCCCCAGACAAGTTTTACCTGAAACATGGCAACATGCAGCTGGTTCCTCTGCAGGCTGGTCTTAGAAGCCTCCAGGCTGATGTCCAACTTCCTGAGCAGGTCCACCTTCTTCCAGGCTGTGTCATAGGAGGAGGCCAGGACCGTGGCTCTGTTCAGCAGCAGCTGGGAAACCCGGCCTGATGCCAAGCTTTGCTCCACCACTTTCTTACACAGCTCATCCAGTGACACCTTCAGAAGCAAAACACAACCAGTCAAGCCGGTGCATCGATGACCTGTGGGGCTTTTCCATTAGCTGGAACCGCATCTGATTGGCCCAACAGGTAGTTTTGGTTTTCCATCGTATGGAATTGATACGATCTTTCACCATTTTGTTGAAACTTCACCTGATGTTCTACTAGCTGGTCCAGCTCACAGATGAACGGACAGTGTGGCTCAATGGAAAAACTTTCCAAACTAACTTGAGATATACCAAAAAAAAAGATGTTTCCACTACTTACCTTGCTCTCTGCACCAAAGTCCTTGGCTTCCACCTGAGCCACGACATCCAGACCTAGAGCAGAGAGGGTGCTGCAGAGGGCCAGACCAAGGGCTTGACTGGGCAGACCCATGAGCATCTGTCCAACAAACTCAGCGGTAAAAGCCTTAATGGGACGGGTCATCTGCTCCTCACTGATCACCGCCACACCCGATCCTGTTCCACTAGGCCGGCGGTAAAGAGGTTTCCCTAAAGCAACGGGCCCATTGGTGGGCAACAAGTCCTCAGACAACGAGCAACCTGAAGCGATCACAGATCACATAAAGCAAACCCAGACCTCGTTATTGATCATACTTCTCTGAATGTGCGATAAATGTTAAACATGACAGAAATCTTTACCAGACAGAGTCTGACTAAAGGACGAACAGAGTCTGAAGAACTCCCGGATGGTCTGCAGCCTCTTCAGGAAGAACACCTCCTCCATCAGCTGACGCTGACACAGATTTTCAAAGAAGTTGAGCTGCGTGGTTCGAGCCTCCCTCAGAACATCCACCTTCCTCCAGGACGGCGGCACCTCCAGAGAGCTCAGCTGAGGACCAGGCAGAGGAAAACTGACTGAACATTGTCAGATAGTGTGTGTCAGGGCTTTAAATATAACTGAATGAGACACAATAAGGCCAATCCCATGTGGGCTAGACATCGATCATCCCATGTAAGAGGAAGCAGGTCAGACAGACAGTGTGGAAGTAGAAGCCAGGTTAATGGATGTTTGTGTAAAGCTGAGAGCGTTTAATTTAAATCAGGTGTGTTAGGAGGGGGAAATCTAAAACCTGGAACTCCCTGAGACTCCTTTTATTCTACTGACTACAGCTGAAGAAAAAGGCACTGTTTTTACCTTTTCTGTGAGCTGGCTGAAAGCAGTCTCCAGCTGGGTGAACATCCCATCAAAGGCAACCAACAACATCTGACCAGCGGACATCTTGGGTGTGTCCTGACCCTGTCCGTCCATGCTGCGAGGCTGGATCAGCTCAGAGTACTGGGCTCGCAGCATTCTGTGTAGAAAAACAAGCGTTCTGGTCAGAATGATCTTCCACACAATGCCAGTAAGACTCGATTCAATAAAAGTGGACCTGGTGATGGTAAGCCAGTGGTTTTGGCCATCGTGGTCCAGGCCTGTGGAGGCCTGCAGACTGTCAATCAAACCCTGCAGACCCAGGCCATCAGAACTGTGTTCAACTAGCTGCTCCAGTTCTGCCAACATGGACTCCAGGGTGGGCTCCCCTTTTATCGTACAGCGCAGAGCCTCAGGGTAGATGATCTGCCGGAAATTGGTGTTCAGCTCCTACCGTGGAGGACATGGCAGAGAAGTGTCAGAGGAGGATTCATGCAGATCAGAAACACTGTAAAAGTTTCTGAGGGCATCTACCTGCAGGCAGGTGTACACAGCATTGGACAGGTAGATGGCCTGGGTGGCAGCCGAGGTGGCCGGGAGCTCCAGATCATGAGGGAGGAGCGGGCAGCGTTGGAGCAGTGTGGCCAGAGCGCCAACGTTTCCTATCATACTGCAAAGCTCCTCCAAAAACCAGGCTCCATCCCGAGAGGTCAGATCCACTAGTTGCTCTCCAGCACTCGCAGCTGCCCCCTCCATCACCAGGTTACGCCTGGGGAGGGGAAAATTCTAATCAGTCACTCTGGCAATGCACCCATGGATCCGATTTACCCGACTGGTGATATGAGAGAAACAAGGGAATCAAACCTGCAGAGTGTGCAAAGAGCAGAGGTGATAATGGCAGCGAGGCTCAGAGAGCCTGGTTCCCCGTTCTCCCGCAGGAAGACTGCGATGCAGTGATCGATCTCCTGCAGCTGCTCCTCGCAGGTGGCCACCGTGGTGCCTTCCACCTTCACACGCTCTGCTTGGTGCAGCATGCGCTCGTTGGTTTCGGCTACTTGGTGCTGCAGATTTAACTCCACGTTGGACAGGAACTGACGGGAGGCTGCAGGAGGCTGCGGGGCAAACAATACCTCATACCTGCAGAGGTAGGAGGATGTAAAGTTAGTTTACACAGGTTCTAGACCGCTCTAGTTTTTACACTAAGCATGGTAAGGCTGAATAAATGTTACATTTTAAAACAACTTTTCAATACTGTCAATTTGACTCCAGCTGATTTTACATCAAAACAATGATAATGTAACGCTAAAGCTAAAAATATTGTCTTGCATAACCTTTTTATGAAGGTTAGTCTAGTTTCTGGCCTTTTAATGAATAGTTTTACAGCAACACTTTCTACAGTACCGTTTAAAGCTATGTACCACAGGGAAATAACAGAGGGGCTGGAATGGGAAATGGTCTTGTACTTGTATAGCGCTTTAACACTATTCCACAGATTCACTCACAACCACTAACTTGCTGGTTAGGAAATAACCCGCTCTACTGGATGTGCCACAGCCGCCCAGCGGAAGTAATAAAATAAGACATGACAGATGTAGGAACCAGTAACACTAACTCCTTTCCTGCACAGCAGCTTTAGGATTTAGCATGTTGGCGTGTACATAATGACTGTTTTAGGAAGTCTTACCTTTTTCAACACAATTTCATGATATTTCATGGATTTAAATGACATTACTAAATCTAGACCTGTTGTATAATGCAGGAATGTCCTGTAACTCAGACACACGGCTTGTGAACAGCTGGAATCTAAATCAGTGGTATCCACTGAGCTCACAGTGGCAGTACATAGTTTTAAAGGGACTTTGCAAATGTGCTGCTATGCTTTGAAACTTCTTTTAACACCAAGATGTGATGCTTAATTATTAAATGAAACTGAAACCGTTTTTATTTGACTTTTCTAACAGCTAGCTATGAGCTTGTGTGTTACTTCCCATTTATGTGCCAGATTACTAAACTCTGTGCTCTGTTTACTAAACTTCTCACTCGGTTTATAAAAAAATGTAAGGAACCCTTCTCAGGTCAAAATGGTCAACCAATCAGTTTGTTACCTGCAATAAGTACAATTATGGAAAAAATAGTATATGATCAAATACAGGAGTATTTTTCAGTGGATAGGTTAAATATAATTTATCAGCATGCATACAAAATGGGTCACTCCACGACTAAAGCACTGACTCAGATTAATTATCATTGGTTGCAGGAAATTGATAACAGGATTTTAGTTGGTACAGTTTAGTTTAATTTCAGTGTGGCAATTAGATGTTATAGATAATAGTTACTACAAAAATTATGCTGTTATGAATTTGATACATCTGCTATTAAATATATTATATTATTATTATATGCTATATTAAAGTTATCTCAGTAATCAAGACTATGTTGTGTACTTTAATGGCAATTATTCTAAGGTTAAAGAGATGAGTTGTGGAGTACCCCAAGGCAGTTGTGTGGGGCCCTTTTTATTACCTCCACCAAGGAGGATATGTTTTCGCCCAAGTTTGTTTGTTTGTCTGTCTGTTACCAACATAACTCAAAAAGTTATTGAAATGTTCAGGATATGTTGGGAGTGTCACTGGGAACAAATGATTAACTTATGGTGGAGATCCAGAAAAGATCCTGGATTCTGGATCATTTTGATATTTTCTGTAACATTATGGTGCTGCTTGGTGGAGGTCTGCGCTCTGAGTGCTTTTATAGTTTTCTATTGTTATTGGAACATGCCATCATGGCGATATATGCCGATGACATCACACTATATGCATCTGCACGAACTACAGATCAACCTAATATCTTAAATAAAGAAATTACCTCAGTCACTCAATGGATTGGTGCTAATAAATGAGCTATTAATACAAATAAGACCACATGTATGGTAGTTGGGTCGAAATATCTTCGTAAAATGACACCTGTATTACACTTAACATCTGGAGATACGCTGATTGAACAAGTAGAAGAGGTACAATTATTAGGTGTAACTGTTGATAAGTTATCTTGGAACAGTCAAATAAACCAAATTTTACTAAGAATGAGCAGAAGTAGGGCCATTGTTAGCCATGGTAGGAAATTCATTCCTAATTGGTTGACTAAACAATTGGTTCAATTGTTAGTTAGCTAAAACTTTTTTGTTCACACAGTAATCTGATGATCTGATAGTTTTGCATTTTGGTTTTTAGAAAATGTGATGCTGAATAATAGGGTTAATTATTGAATTTTTAAATCATGAGATCATATGAGCGTTTTTGTTTTTTTTTTGGCTTCGTTTGTTTTTGTTCTGTTTGTATTTTGGACATTGAGCTGTTACAAACTTTTGTATGTCTTGTATATCGTTATATTGTTATTGTGTGTGATGAAAGTGATGTAATGTAAAGATGTAATTAATATAGAGGAGACCCCAGGAAGAACAGCTAATGTTGTTTCAGTGGCTAATGGGGATCTTAATAAACTAAACTGTAATCTTCAGTCATATAACCTACAACCTTGTGCGTGAAAAAGTGTTTCCTTTGTGATTAAATTTGAAAAACCACCTCATGAGAACATAAAAACATTACCGAGATAATTGAGTGTTTGTTCAGAAATCTGGTAAGATCTCTAATTCTAATGGAAATGCACCTTATTACATGCAGCTTTATTGATCTGAAAACCACCAGAGGAAACCCTTACTGTCTGTAGATGTGCTGGCAGTGCTCCACTGTCATAACTCTCAGCAGCTCCTCCAACCAAGCCTTCCACTGGTGAACTCTGTGGAACAGCAGGGTAGCCCGTGGGTACAGCAAAGCCACGGTGGCATAGCTGTGCAGCTGCTCCAGGCATCCGCGAAGAGCAATGCGGCGCTGCTGCAGCAAGGAGCTCACCTCCGCCTCCAGCGTCTCACACTGGCTGATGAGGTGAGCCTGGCCTGCATTCTGCAGGAATGCAGTGGCTGGAACGTAACTTGGAGGACCTGAGAAGTTGAAGACACAGCCCGTTATATAGTAAGGGAAGGAAATGGAAGAAAAAGTTCCTTATCAACTAATTTCCCTTTAAAGGACTCACCCAGATCGATTGGGCTGCTTATGTCCTGCAGCAGGCCGGCCAGCTGTGTGGCTTCCAGACTGGAAAATGCTGCTTGGTACTGAGAAATCCACTGGTCCAAGTCTACCAGCTTCCCCCGAATGGCTTCCTGAACAGTCCGCTGCTGTGACTGCAGCTGAGTATGCTCAGAGTACCTGTAAAAATATAATAAAACGCAGGTTTGATCTGTCTGAACGGCTCCTTGTGCGTTTTGCTCTCATTTGTTTACACAAACTAAGCCAAGTCTGCCATCATGCAGTCTCAGACCTTTGCTCCAAAGTGAGGATGATGTGATCTGGGTGCTTCTCCGCCCCTTCCAGGAAGGCAAGCTCCTCCTGCAGCTGGGCTTGCAGTTTCTCCCCCTGGCAAAGCAACTCCTGCAGGACCAGGTACTCCTCAACGGCCTCCTCCATTTGCGGAAGCACTGCCAGCATTTCATCCCGATTCTTAAACCAGTTCACCTGCATAGATGTGACACCAGTAGCTTAAACACATTGCTTCTGCAGCATTTTAACACAGATTTGGTTCCAGGATTTGCCTCGACCTTTACTCAGCCTGAAATGAACCACAAGGATCAGAGATGCTGTCAAATCTCACCTTAATCTCAGCTACCCTGGAGGAGAAGAGCGAGCGCGTGATGTCCCTCTCCATTTCTCTCTTACTCTTCTTATTGTCAGCCTGCTGGCCTCCACCTCCATACACAGCACCAGCAAAGCCCACCTCCCCTCCAGCAGTCCAGTCCACCAGAGGATCATAGACAAAGGCTTCCAGTAGGGTCAGGAGGGTCTCTCTGCCCCGGCGCATTATCTGAACCACCTGTAGACACAAGACGGTGTAAAGACAAGTCGTACACATCAGCTACTGTGAGGAGGGGATGATGAGATGGTGACCTGTTCACAGGACAGCCTGAAGATGCCCTCCACGCCGGTGACTCCCAGAGCCGTCTCAATGTTGTGGGTCATCCTGAACGGGACCTTTTCTGGCACCCGCAGGCTCTTCCCTGAAAACACACGGACACAGTCAGACATGATTTTCAGATCTCACCTTTTTAAACAGCGCTGTCGTTCTCTTCAGCAGCACCCGACGCACCACCCGGTCCTGCCCCAGCTGAGGTGTGCTACCACGTTTTTCTCAGTACTGAACCACACACAGCTCTGTACCCTTCCTGAGTCCCCTAATCATGTCAGTTTATTTTATCAAGATATATTTCTGTCTTGGAATTCATTCCGATCTTAACACAACTGGACAGAAAATAGGAAATATAGGCATAAAAACATCTCAATTTGTAAAACGTTGTGTGAAAAGAAAATAAATCCTGGAATTCTTTAGATAATGATGCAACTATGAAAAATATTTCATATGGTGGACACGGGATGGAGCGAGCACAGCGTGGAGGAGCGTGAGCACAGCGCGGAGGAGCGTGAGCACAGCGCGGAGGAGCGAGCACAGCGCGGAGGAGCGAGCACAGCGCGGAGGAGCGAGCACAGCGCGGAGGAGCGAGCACAGCGCGGAGGAGCGAGCACAGCGCGGAGGAGCTCACTGCTGCTCACTAAAGGCGTTTTTCCATTAGTACCTCCTCCACCCGGTCTCACACGATTATACCCAGAAACAGAGCGTTTCCATCAGGATGTGTCGT
>JBAMHV010000022.1:571333-587214 GCA_037177535.1 Pseudomugil gertrudae
GACACTGGGAGACATCAGTCTCATCACTGTAGGACAGGGACACTGGGAGACATCAGTCTCATCACTGTAGGACAGGGACACTGGGAGACATCAGTCTCATCACTGTAGGACAGAGACACTGGGAGACATCAGTCTCATCACTGTAGGACAGGGACACTGGGAGACATCAGTCTCATCACTGTAGGACAGGGACACTGGGAGACAGTCTCATTCCTGTACCATTATGGATAAGTGCTGTCTCAAATGGAATACTGGACGTTTGCCACTCTTACCAGTAGTGAAGGTAACTCACATATTATTTTGTCAAAATTATTAATTTGTGTCTCCTACACGACTAAAAACTGCTAACATTTACATGAGCTAACTGTGCTGAGTCGGTTACCACAATCTCAAACAATTGGTCAGATGTATAGCAAGCTGCGATATACATGAGAACCGTAAGGAAACAACTTCATACTCGTGTATAATTAGCCTCCGCCACTGTATTGTTTGCCGCAATTGTTTTGAAAGTCCAACATTTCCTTTTCCGCTCAGTCAGAAAGATGGCATCAGTTTAGTGTGCGAGGTGTTCATCGTTTCACACTAGATTTTTGGCTAATTTTAAGGCAGCATCCGGGTACTTTCAGTGCACTGACTTTTTTCCTTAAATGCCAGTGTGAACGCACTACTCACCTAAATATAGTGAGCAAAGTCGTGTTAGTGCGCTGGTTGAGACACAGCCATACTTTACCAGCTAAGCAGGTGGGATCAGCATGTTTAGCAGACATGATGCAGTTTTTTTCTGATCGGCATCAGGGACACAGCAATTAACTAGTTAAAATGAAAGTAACCACACCCTGCCGCGGTTAGGTGCTTTACTGCATAGTTTATGTCAAGAAGACGATGAAAAGACGTGTTTCAGAGCAAGGTCTACAAGATGAGCAGCTAAACGAGATGGAGAACTTCTGTCGCAGTGGCAATAGGGGTGCAGAGCAGCGACAAACGCCACATGGAGGAGAAAAACTATCGGACAGATTTTACACAATCTGGACTAAGTATGTAAAAACTATAAGGCCGGACTTTGTGTAAAATTGCTATGATTGTGGAATTCTGCTCTTCTATATTAGATGATAAGCTGATAGATAAGCTGTAGGCCCTGTGATGGACTGGTGGCCTGTCCAGGGTGTACCCCGCCTCTCGCCCATTGTAAGATGGGATTGGCTCCAGCCCCCCCGCGACCCCATTCAGGGAAAAAGCGGTAGAAAATGAATGGATGGATGGAAACAAGCTGTATCTGGATACAAGGCTTTGGTCATATCGCCCAGCTCTCGTGTGTCTATACACACAGATGGTTAGGTTTTGTTCTGTGATGACAATGTGCAGGTGGAGGACCATAACCTGTGATTGTCACAGCATTGAAATGGGAATGAACACTTTTGATTCATTTTAGAAGAAGCACAGCAACATGGGGAAAAACACGACTCTGTTATATGCCCACTGCTGTGCAGATGGTTTAAATTCACCAAACTCCTCCATCATTTTTCAGAGTAACTGAAACACATTAAATATGAATTACGCATCATAATTTTCCTCTGGTGTAAATAAAGTTGGTTTTCATTACCATTTCCGGTGTGTTTTGGACTGCTGCTCAGTTTTAGCAGAGAACATTCAGAGCTTTTGATGCTGCAGTCCATTCCAGTAACTGCAGACAGCTGATCTTGATACTCCAGTGCTGCTTTCTCAAACCTTCAAACACAAACAGCGTTTCGTTAAAGGTTGCCCAAACGATCAGAAAAACAGATGGATTTAGTTGATTTCATCAGTGAACGATGTGTACTCACCGTCCCTCGGCCTGCAGGGCAACTGATGACAACCATCCCAGACTCTTACCAGAGATGAGGACACTCCAGGCTGCTAGGCCCTGGATGGCCTCAGGACAGCGTAGCTCACACAGAGCCTCCACCAGCAACGCCAGAGGAACTTCCAGCTCTGAAGCCTTGTGAGTAACAGTAAATGTAACCAAGAGGAAACTCATTTACCTCCCAGTGTGCTGCATTTACTGACCTGTGGGCTACTGCTTTTAAACTCTGTGAGGAGGTCAAAGCCATGGCGGACGGTCACTGCAGGCTGGCCTGACAGAAGACCAACTCGCATCAGTGCCAAGCGGATCCGTGTCAGCCAGTCTTGGCATGTCTGGCGGTTCGTGTAGAAAAACGTCTTAATGGCCTGAAACACAGACATTTCTAAGAGTTTTATTTCTCTGTGATGCAACCGTTTTCTACTTTCAGTTTCCTTCTGTTTTCCACACCTTCGGTGGAGTGGTGAGAGCATTGGCGCAGCCTTCATAGGAATTGTACATGAGCTTCTCCAGGTTTTCCAGGTACTGTAGTAGTAGTGTGAGGCGGAGCTGGTTGGAGTGGTGACCATCTCCGTCACTTCCTGTACCGGTCCAGGCGCCGAGATCCTGTTCAAGGTTCAGACTGTGTGCCGCGAGGCTCCGGATCATCCCTACAACACAACCCCATAAAGAACAAACGTATCATTTACGGTCCCCTCGTCTCTCCATCATCTCCACACTGACTTTGAGAGCACAATCTGAAGCTCATCTTTTCACCTTCAATGGTCTGAAAGGTGTCCTGCGCTCGGCCCAGAGGTGTGCGGAGCTTGGATAACACGGTAAACTGTGCAGCCTCCCAAACCGCCCATTGCCACAGAACCGCCTCAGTTTTCAGCAGCGCTCGTGGGACCACATCCACCTTATTCCCATCTGCACTTCCCCTGGTGTCCCGTTTCTCCAGCCGCTGGCAGCTGTGATACAGACGCTCTAGCCATGGGTCCTTCCTGAGGAGGAAGAAACATGAAGCTTGTGAGGCTAAATACACCCCTGGTAAACACAAGATTCTGACAAGACTCAGGGTTTCTGAGAAGAGTACCCGCCACGGTGCAGGACTCCATATAAGATGAAGCTGATGAGGTCGCTGAAGTCCTGGGGGTGGAACGTGCTTGTCGGTGCGTGGCTCATGTGATGGCGGATGGCCAGAGATATCTCTCTTATCTCTGAGTGGCTATGGTTACTATAAAAAAACAAAAATCATAATTAACAAGGCTTTTCGGTTATGTATTAGTTGAAACTTTAGATGAAATTGACTGCAGACATGAGTGAAAGCAATCAGATGTATTCATCTAAATAAACTTGTTTTGCACAGCGAGTCTTACCTCAACGCCACATCCAGGGGGATAGTTCTGAACAGCTTGGCATAGGCCTGCCTCACCCTCACAGCTGAGTGGACCAGCTGGACTCTGCACACATCCACACACCTGAAATACATGCACACTGAGCATTAGTAGGAGAGATGACTTGTTCTGGCAGTCAGAATGAAGAAGGAAACATGTCTGGTTTATGGTCAGGGTTGCACCTCTGCAGCAGCTGGGTAGGCAGAGACGTAGACAGGACCTGTAAGCTGTAGCAGGTCTGAAGGCAGATGTTTTGATCCTCATGCAGAGCTGTCCCCATAAGACGAGAAAGAAGAAGTTAAAACATCCAGTGATAAAAACCTTTTAAATGACCTGGAGAACAGCTCTCACCGTTAGCCAGCAGACCCTGGCTAAACTTGTTGAAGGAGGGAAGTGAGAAAAGGGGGCTGTAAGTGTCAGACTTGATCATCAGTAAAGAGATTTCCTGAGCCCAGGTTAGCAGAAGCTTCCTAAAGACAGAAACATTGAAATGACTGTTTGTCACAATACTTTTAAAACTACATTTCACTGCATGTGTGTGTGCACACACACACACACCTGGCCTCAGGGCAGAGATGCTCCTTTGACAGCAGACCTCCCAGAAGGCCGAGCAGTGTGCTGAAATGTTTCTTTGTTGCCGTGGTAACAGTGCTGATAACGGCCCCATCAAAGAGAGAGGGTGAGGATGACGACAGGCTGGATGAGATGAAATGATCGTGTCTACAAAGAAAAGAAAATTATTACAGAAGCGTAACAAGATGCAGTAGTTTTAGTTAATCGTGTAATCCAGCCCTTCCCACCGCTTGGATGGACAGAATGAGCTCTTAATGATTATTCAGTCTCTTTATAGATTCTCTGGACAACTGTTTACATGAGAAATATGACCGTCCTGTACATCTTTATCATCATTATTAACTGTATGAAGCAAATTAATTTATTATTATTTTTTGTATTCTAAATAGTTTTTCTATTTCTAAAGGATGACTTAATTAAATTCTTATGGTAAATAATAAGTTTATTATGTTTAAGTTCAAATTGAAATGAGTAGCCTTTATTTTGTTGGATATTAAGTACTGTGCCTTTAAGATGTTTTCAGTGAGAAGGGAAAGACGGAGCAGAATAAGTTGTGATAATTGTGGAGCCACACATTTTTCTTACCGTGTCCAAATGTAAAGTTTATTATCCAGTAAGTTCAAATATCTTGTTATCAATATTTGTGCAACAATAAACACCTTTATTTTTTAACTTCAAACCAAGTCTGACTGAAGCTGGATCATTCCAAGCCGCATGAGACAAACGTAGACCACGGCTACAGCTACATCACATTGCGGCAGTAACAATAACAAAACCAGGGTCTGATTTCCTGTAGGCGATAGCAGGAGTGAGAGGGTTAGGTGGATAGATTGATCTGGACATCTTTCACCACGTAATAAAAACTAATTTACAGAAAACGTTTGTAAGGGCTGACGTAGTAAACTCCAAACAAATCACCCAGGATCAAATCAGCCTTCGTTCTAAGGAAAATGGATTGACCACCACCATGGGGACGTTTTCATATTGCTGGAAAATTCAGAATGATTTATAAGGTAATCATAATTTATACATAAAACTAATACTGAACATCTCACAACTGGTCAGGCTGGTTTTTTTAAGCAGCTTGTTAAAAAGTCATGTGAATTATAGTCACCACTTTAACATCTGCACTTTTATCACGCAGAAACAACAACAACAACAAACTTTTTAAATAAACAGTTGTCTTTTGTTGCAGTGTAACAGAAGTGTAAAGACATTTATTGTGTGTGTGTGTGTGTGTGTGTGTGTGCGTGCGCTCACAGTCCAACAATTTCCATTGATCTGGACACATGCATGTTGAGGAGGTGAAAGGCCTTTTACAGGAAACTAGTAGTCAGCCTAACACCAAGGTGAAGCACCTGATTGATCCTGACATATAAAGTCTGACTGCAGCAGATTCCAGACTGAGCACTGGTTTTACAGGGGCTACAGGTGTGTGTGCATTACCTGGTGCAGTGTGAATACAGGGAGTAGAGTACAGAATACTGGACAGCCGGGTAGTAGATCGCCAGTTTGGCATGAACCAGCATCAGATTGTGACTCAGAAGAGCAAAGACAGTGGGAGACAATGCCCACATCTGGATAAAACACATCAGAGAAACAACACACTGACATAAACATGGCAGCTAATTCCATGTTTTTTCCATCTGAGATCATCTATAATAGAACAGATAAGCTGGGAATTTACTAGCTGTGTTCACAAACAAGGAAGCTAATTGTGCTGAGCTTTCTATAGAGACCAACATACACACGCAGTCATTTTATTTTGGGATTAAAAACAGATGGGCTCACCCCAATGAGAGAGTTCTTGGTGTTTCCAATGGTGGTGAGGGTGCTGAGGTTGAAGAGGACAATGAACTGAGCCTTCTCCAGTGGCAGTTTGAGGGAAGCAAAAGCAGGGTGCTGGATGGTTTGGAAGGAGTTGGCAGGAGTTTGGTTGCTAGGACCTAAGCTCTCCATCAGACTAAGCAGGGCACAAGCCATCTCACCCAGGACCATCTTATAGGCTGCTTCCAGTGTGGGAATGTTTTTGAGGCTCAACATGGCCTTATACACACTGTGCACGGCCGACATCACCTGTGCAGAGTATGACAGAAACACACAGCAGAGCTTTAGAAAACATTATTTATATCATATTGCAATACTTCCACATGCTTCCTCTGCAAACAGCAGAGCAGTACATCCTCTGGCTAGTAGACGTTATGGCTAGTGACAGATTTAGGGATAAAACCAGAGCTTGAAGAACTTTTTCCGTCAATACCATCTCCTGTTTTGAAGCATTTCGGCTTCCCAGTGATGTACAAAAAGGATAAAGTGGATAACAGTGTGCAGGTCTTGTGCCAGCTGTGTTTGCCACCCCTTCCCTCTGTAGCTCTGCACACATGTGGATGTCGTAACGCTTTCGCTCAAAACTGCTAAATCAGCACGAACATGAAACCTTTTCTCCTTACAATATATATTGTTACAAGCTGTAAAAATAAATACGTTCCTCTATTTTTTAAACTATAAAAAAGAAGGGTTGAAGGGTTTTTACTTTACATCTACAGGTAGATTTGTAAAGCAGGTGCAAAGCATTGTTTTCTATACCAAGCCTCATAATCCTGCAACTAATCACGCAGCACTTTATATTTTACAAACAAGGAATTAAAAATCTTTACTTTTAACAGAAAAAATACATGAGGTTTTACTCATATTTGTACAAGTTAAAGTGAATTTTGTTGTTTCCAGAAACATGTGAAAACATGTATGAGCAGATACTGTCCACATATTTCTGTTCTATAATCTTTCATTGGACGTGTAGTGCAATGTGGCTTTCATGTCAAAAGGTAATTAAACATGTTGCCGTTTCCAAAGTTTTACGTTTGTTCTCCTACTCTAATAAAAATGTACCGGACTGTGACCTTAAAACCAACGTACTGACACAGAGTCTGGCAAATCATTACTCTGTTTTTTCATATTTTATACATATAACATATATTTCTATAGATTAGATTGATAGATATGTTTTCTTTTCCCGATGACATAAACCTGCCCTTGTTGATGTGTTTTAACAGTCTGCTTCAAGCTTTATTAGTCACTGTCCTATTAAACAAGAGTAACAGCCTCTACGCACCTCCATCCTCAAATTCAACTGGTACTTTTGAGATATAGAAAACTGAAATTTCTCATTTGTTTTTAAACAAACGTTGACCTGCATGAAATCGATGCCCACATAAAAATACAACAGCAGGATATATACACGGCATAAGCCATCCACAACATGTTCTTTACCTACAGACCTTCAACAGTCTCGTGTAAACAGTGTACCTGTTAGAATATGGATGGTTTTCCAGTCTGAATTAACCAGCCTCCCACAGCCAAAGCTCAAATCTGATGGATAAATATGTCTGATAAAGTGGAGGTTTTTATGCAGTGGCAGACTAAAGCTATTTAATACCACCTGATAACTTCTACACTGCCTGCACATCTCGTATAAATACATTACTGTATTTTATGTACATACATTTTTCTTTTTCCTCTTTAAATATTTTTCAGGTTTTATGTTATTTCTCAGCATCTGCTTGTGCTCATATTTAATAGGTTTCACATTTATTTATGTAGGCACTGGCAAATCAAGTCAAATTCCTGGTAATGACAATTACTTGGCAATAAACCTGATTCTGAAAAATTCTCTTCTAATGCAACTGAGGCCAAAGTTACTGACAGATAAACCAACAACATGTTCTCCCTCATGTGTCTCTTACAGTGTTTGTAAGAGACCTCAGATGCCTGATTTTGAGAATTTTGCAAAAAGCAGGTTTAGTTTTTTGTGACCTTGCAAAAAAACACCTCAAATTCACAAAAATCTTAGTTAGAAAATGTCCACATTGTTCATTTAAATAGGCAAATTACAGTGCAAACAACTGGTTAGCCTCCATCCTGATTCACTCAGGATTAAACATATGAAAAGAGGAGAGAACCTACGATCTCTGGAAGCGTTTTATGGAAATGTGTTTGTGCCTCTTCCTCTTTCTACCACTAAAATGTTGTGCATGTATCTAAACAACTGATGTACCTTTCATGGTCAACACTTGTAATTTATATTTAGTCTGATGGGAACAGTGGGATGGAAGCCCCAGTTAGGGTTGTTTAAATCTTAATGTCATGTCTTACTCCTTTCTATTGTACAAACATGTTCTTGTTTAAAAGTATTGCAGCAGAGTGATGCAAAGGAGCTTGTTAGCTATGATCCAGCATGTTTACATCTGTTGCCATAGAATCCAATACTATGCACTGTCCTCATAAAAAAAAAAAAACCTGATATATGAATGTGTGCTGCCTGGTTTGAGGAGGCGTGGTCTTTGTATTACTCAACCAGGTAAGCTGAACCTCTCCCTGAACACTGGGGAGGTGTTACGCACAGAGAGGTATCAGCGCCAGATGCAACATTTTTCTTTAAGTTAAATGATCCAAAACAGGAAGTAAATGTGGTGACGTGTTTGGTGGAACATGGAGCAGCACTGAAATCTGTCAGAGTTGCATTAACGTTTCTGTGATCATGCGAAACTGAAAGGACATGCAGTATCTGAGCGGATGGGCTGGATTTAATAGTTGCAATGGCAGTATTGTGAATTCCTGGAGGGAAGGTTTTTGCTCTCAGCCTTTCAGACCATCACCTCTTTTTCTGGATGGAAACGTAGCTTTAGAAGCTGGGAGTCTGGCGCCAATAACTTGTCAACAAAGGACACGGGCAGCTTTGTGTTTATTTGGTCCACAATCTGAAAAGACAAAAACACAGAATTTCCAGACAGGACTGAACAGCCAGGGCTTTTTGTAAACTGCATAGTTTCAACAATCCGGACAATGTCAAAATGCAGAGGATTGTGTGTGTGCACCATTAAAAAAAAAAAAACAGCACAAAAACAACTAAATGTAGGCGTGAAGTTTAGAGTGATCATACCAGAGTGAGAAGACTGAGCACTGCGAGGCTGTAATCAGAGCCGCAGGCCTGGCAGCAGTCCAGCTGGTTCAGGCCATAGGCAAGGACAGCTTCCATCAGCTGACCACAGGGCTCCACGCTTGCCAGCAACACCCCCACACACTCGTTTCCCGCAGTCAGAACGGCCTCAGAGAATTGCACTTGCTTTGCCGCTGTCACACAGGTCAGAACTCTGTTTAAAACCTTTAGAAAACAGAGAATAAGGCTCTGATAAGGCTCCTGGAGCAACAGTGACTCAGTTGGAAAAGCTTCACCGGCTCTACATCAAACAGGAAATGACGTACATCTGTGACGTAGGCTTCTGTGATCGGCGGCCCTCGTACAGGACTAAATCTCTCTCCGATGCTGCGGACTACAGTGCTGAAAACCCTCAGAAGAGCTGCCAGCTTGGGCAGTGACACTGAGGGAGGGGGGATGTCTTCATCTGGTGACTCAACCGACGTCACATGGCCCAGGTCCTGAACACAGCAGAGTCAGTCAACACGTTTTGAGCCGTTTGTGGTCACAATTTTCATTTTTACAGCAGCTGAAGAACGATCTGGAGACAAGTTTCCCCTAGTATTCTGATCAAACATGGAGACCCCTCTGCAGGACGAGGGAGCATCACCATGAAGATTAGTGTTGTTACCTCTGCATAGGCCTCCATGTCTTCTAAAAACTGACCCAGCAGGGTGGTGGAGAAGGTCAGGTCTGCCACCCAGAACTGCTCCAGACTCTGTAACCAGCCTGACCAGACACAGAAAGAGAGGATCATGTGGTTCCCGTAGGGTTAGGACATCACCTCCGTTTGATTTTGGTCCTCATTAACGCTTACTTTCTGACATATCCCCTTATTCACATATGCAATGTATAAACATGCTTATCTGTTCCTGAGAACTCCAACTGACCTGAAACCTGTTGGGTGAGGGAGTGCTTCTGTGTGTGGTCAATATGCCAGCCCACCAAGATGTCCACCGTGTCCTGTGGGCAAACGAAAGGAGAAACGTCAGGATACCGAGGTGAGCAACCCTAAAACGTTGACCACTGAAAACTCACCCTGAAGTTGGTGCTGAAAACATGGGGGTAGCAGCGAGCCACCTGGAGGATACACTTCACACTCTGACAAAGCAGCTCTGGCGTGTCCACGTTTTCCAGGATGGACTGCAGGTTGCTCATCACCAGCTGAAACACAGCACGTTGTAGATATTAGCATCGCTTTCGCTCTGATGCGTTTGTTTTGGCTGGGTTTTCACCCTGGTTCATCTTCTTTGCACTTATTTGGTTTTCTTAGTTCAGTCTTTTAGATTTTATTGGTAATAATTTTGTCATTATTTGAAAAACTAAATTTCCAGGAGCTCTACTAGGGACAGCAAAGTCCTATGGAGAATTGTGAATGATGGACAGGAGGTGAGAGGAGTTGTTGCCACCTCAGTCACAGTAAGTACTACAGTGTGTGTAAAAAGGACTACTGCAACTTTATTAGGATTAATCAGGTTGTCCTCACCCATCTCCTGCTGGTCTACAGTTCATCCAACAGGGACCAGACGGTATAAGCACCTCAGCATTGCGTTCTACTTACTGGTTGCCCGTTTCTTTTAGAAACCTTTGTAAAATTTGATTCTGAGCTTCTAAATGCTTCTGCATACTCACCTGACCCAGGACTTGTGACCCGAGGAGATGGAGCCTCTAAACTCTGGAACGGTCGCCCTCTCTCCGATATGGCCTCCAGGACACTTATTGATTTTAAATCTCTTTAAGAAGCTCCTCTTTACATTTGCTTTTACCTCCAGAGAGCATGAGGATAGCTTTTAATAGTTCATCCTATTTTTACTGTTATTCTATGTACGCCACTTTGGTAACTTAAGATATGTGAAAGTGCTTTATAAATAAAGTTTTATTTTGATTTAATTTGAATTATTTCAAGCTTTATTACAACATTTTTCTGTACGTTTTCTCATGTTTGACTCGGACTGCTTTGTTAGTGATTCATGCAACACGTTTGTATTCTTACACTGTTCCAGAAAGCAGAGAAACAGATTTCTTTGGAATAAATCTTATCTAATGACAAATCTCTTTATATTTGTCATTTCTCTTGTGCTGGGCGACCAGCCCTGAAGGTGTAAGGCAGAGGTCTCACTAAAACAATACGCTGCAACATGAACACTGAAAACTCAAAGCAAATAGGACGAGAACATTTCCTTCATGGCCTTTTCAGTGGTTGATTAATAGAAACTTGATAAAAACTCCCATTTGTTTTTTACTTATTGCTTTAAGCATTTACATAAAGACACAAACTTCCCAGATGTTGAAAGTTAGATTTGTCCAGAAAAAACGAAGAACATCTTTTGACAAATTGAAAGAAAAAAGCTAAAAGATCCAGGCAACCTTTCTGTTATTACAGTACTGACTTACCTGCATGATGTGAGAGAAGGCCTTCCTCTCGCCTGCAGCCTCTAAAGCACGCTGTGCTGCCACCAGGTACTGCAGTTTCACCTCGTCACGACTGCTTGAATTAAACTTGAGGAAAAGCCACTTGAAGATGCGCTCAGCCTCATAGCTGAGCACCGTGCAGAGCAGCCCTAAGCAAGCTGCCGCTTCCTGACGCAACTCCCACAACAGCTTACTGCTGCAGATGGAATGAGAACAGAAGGCAACATCTCAGGATACATGCCACACAAGTCACTAATACAACTGTGTTTTATGCAAAATAAGTACAATTACAAAAGAAAAACAACTGATATTAATGTTCCTATAAGGCTAGGAAGACACATTCACACAGAAATTGCTCCCTTTATGAAAACTACAAAAGAACTTTGATCATTTAAATAAATATTTTGTTAGATTTAGTTATTCAACACTGCCCAGGAGCCTCATTTATAAAGCTGCATATGCAAAAAACAGGCCTGTAAATTCCATAAGTACTTTACCAAGCAAAGTTTGGGATTTATAAAAATAAACGTGATGTGGAAAAGTGTGTATTGCTGTGCCACATTAAACCATGTTTGTTATCATTCACATCAGGCTTTGTATCATTGTAATAAAAAACAAGGAAGCATGGATTATAGACATGCTTAAAAAACAGATATTTATTCCATAAATACGTATTGAAGCATCAAAGCACAGTATGTTCATACTAATTAAAATGGTGTTTATTGGTACATTAACTGTGATTACTGTGTAAGCATATAAATGTTACAGTGTGTCGTGTGATGGCTGCTGCAGGTGACAGTAGCGACCCACCAAGGTGCTGACTGCTCACTCCGTTTGCCAACGCACAGAGGAGGCGTACTTTGATGGAGTCCACGCTCATATGTGTTATTGTAGAGCGAGCCATCAGCATCTTTGCCTCCACCTTAAGATCCGACCATGTTTTTTAAGGATTTCTGGCACAGACCATTTCAGTGACACTGACACCATTTACTGCCGTCCTGCCACTGATTGTTACGCCACAACTATGACCAGCAAACAGGCTCTCCTGGTGTGTCTCCACTTCACCAACTTCTGTCTGTGAAAAGTTGTGTTGATGTGTCCTCTCAGTGGCCACAGTTCAATGTAAAACACCACAGACACTCGTTGATTCATGTGCTGACATATTTATAGCTGCTTTGTATTGACCGTGTGTGGTAGAAAGTGTGTGTAGGGGCGGGACGTGAACCATATTCACCTGCACAACCTTTACAGTAAGGTTGTGATTTATAAAAGGAAAGTGCATGAATCTGTGTGTAAGCAGAGTTTTATAAATCACACTTTTAACTTGATGTAGCAATTCTAGTAGAGATCCTATGTAAAGTTTTATAAAGGAGGCCCCTGGTCTTTATATAAACTATAATGAGTTGTGGGTTCCCCAAGGCTTAACGTGGGGCCAACATCTACAAGCTGCCATTTGCGCAAATTGTAAATAACTTATTAAACATGTTAGCATAATTATGTTGAAAACACAAAGATCTACATAACCTTCTCAGCAGCAGACTATAATCTGATCTGAACACTGATCGGATGCATCGAGCACGTTAAAGACTGGATTTTTAGGTAAAAGAAGACAACATAAAAAGAATAGTTTTAGATACAAGAAATAAAGATTAAAAGTCATCTTAAAACTATAATGTGAAGGAAAAGCAGCTCAGCCAGAGTCCTGGACTCAGACTGGAACATTGTCATTTAGACAACTGTGGAGTCGGCCAGCAATCGCCTGAAGAAGGAAGTGAGGAAATACAGGACAGAAGCTTTCTTCAACATCCACTGCTGCTTGCAACCCTCATGTAACCACCGAGAGATTAATGTGCAGTGCTCCAGACTGCCACGGCCAAAATGTAGAACCGGGCGAGTACATTTCTCATCCACTTCCATGTGCAAACAGTAAAATTGCTCAGTTTTATTTTAATAGTTACTATTTATTTCAATAATAACTACAAACGTAACAAATGTCTGCTCCCCCTTTAGCCCAGCAGTTCAGCCGCAGACTGGATTAAAATTCAATAAAAGAAAGCAGATGAACAGGAAAGAATAAATTTACAAATTACACTGCCTTGCCAAACACATTTAACAAAAGAAACTTTTCACATGAATCATCTGGAAGACAGGAAATCAACTCCGCTTGTTTTATTAAATAAATCTTACAGCACACAAGTCTTTCAGGCTCTATTCTGTATATTTATAAAGAGAGGTATTTTTCTTAAACCCAAAGCTTTCTCTTACCTCTCATTCAAAATATCATTCAAGGTGCTGAGGATAGTGTCCAACTGCTTGACTAGGGTCTGATGGAGAGAAAGAAATCAAACACGTTTACATCAATCCAGCACAAACTGTGAGCAGCTTGATGCAGAGTGCGACTGACCACTTTGCTCTCGCCGTGGCTGATGAACTCCTTCAGCTGTTTAAGGGTGGCCAGCCTTCGGTCGCGGTCATCCTCCCTGGAGACTCTACGAAGAAGGCTGGTCAGTCGGGACTCCTCCGAGTGACCCATCCCTCTGTCTGCAACAACACAGAGAAACATTTACTGAGCTCCGTGGTGACCAAAGGGTCGTGATCCTGCCGGGTTTTATATCCTATTACAACACATCTGGCCTACAATAAATGGATCTAGAAGCCTCTGAAGAATGAATCTGAGTCAGGTGTGTTGGAGCAGGTATACATGGAAAACCTGCAGGATCGTGAGGACCAGAGCTGGATCAGCTGACTTCACTGATTCACTGTAACATCATTTTCTTTCAAAGTTGTTGTAATTTACAACACAATCTTCTACAACGGTATCATTCAGGAATGTGATTTCTCACAGCTTACCCTGCGATTTCCTCATTTCCTTTGAAGCTAAAGCACGACTTCCATGCTGAAAAGTAGTCAAATTCGCTGTCACGTCATTGGGTCTCAACTCTTGCCCCAGCGACTTCCAACCAAATGTAGTATCACTGACACCTTGACCAGCTTCATATCGACCTAAAGAGCACAGACATGTTATATTTGGTCTAAATATGTATGAAACACAGCGTCAACAAAACATTTACTATGGCATTCATCAATTTGATGCCTTAAAACTATTTAATTCACACAACCCAAGATCATAAAAATAACCATCAACTCATTTAATTTGTGATGGTAACAAATTATCACGAGGGGTCTGAAGGGCGGTTCATGCAGACCCTTTACATGGAATCAAAAAGATGTTAAAGCTTAAAGCTATAAGCCATGTTTTTCCTTAGTTTTGGAACAGCTGTTTTGTGTTTGTGTTTAAAATGATGTAAAATGAATACATCAGTAACAGTATAAAAACCCAGTAGAGGACAAAAACACTGATTTTATTACTAACAGAACTAACACACTGATCAACAGTGCACACTCTTATCAAGTCTTTGCAGAAACTATTTCCATATTTGGATTTTTAACATTTATTTCTGCTAATATTATTTCTATGATCCTCACAAAACCACCTCCAAGTCAGCTGCACCAGAAGCGCCTTGTTGGCTTTATTCCAGCCAATCAGGGCCATTATATGGGCTTTTCCCCACATTGATTGGACAGTTTAAGCTCTCTGGTGGGACGACATTTTCTGGCTGGATTGTAAACCAACTGGAATAAATCTAATAGTTCTGTAGATCACCTAAAGGGTAAAATATCCGTCACAATTTACCTGACAGAGTTAGACACTACCATTCCTGAGAAATTGTTGAGACTACAAGTGATAGCAGAGTTTTATGGGTTAATCTCCTGCATCACAAAAAAGTACTAAAAGTACTTTAGACCCCAATTAAGACCTCACCCTCCTCCTGATGTGCATCTGCAGCAGCGTAGGCATCACTTTGCACAGCTGGCTGTTCAGGGCACCTGGAGGGCAATACGTCATATAACGATCCAGAACAAAGTTCCCTGGACTTCACCTCTTCCTGGCTGGATGATACACTGTCAACTCTGAATACATCAATAAAATACAAGAAAAAAATTACTACATTGTTCTATATACAGCACTGAGGTCATCACTGCTTCATGGTTTTAACTCAAAAGGAAAAGAAGTTCATAATTCACATAATCGGTGATTTTTCAGGACTTTCTGCAGCTTGCCACTCCATCAACAAGCAGCTTAATCTGGCATCTTGGCTTAGAATGAATGTTATAGAATGGTCAATGACATGAGAAAACTATTATATGGTTTATTTTATAATCCTTTTTTATGGTTAATATCAGCATAATGGACCTATACCCTCTTTGGGCTTAATGGAAGAAATTCCACATCCATATTAAGAAGCACAGAAACAATACAGAGCATACCGAGTGCGAGCCGTCTAGTTTCTCTGACTGTGAAGTGATCATCTGAACCAGAAAGTCACATTAATACACTTTAGAAGCTAAACTTATTAGGACAGAATGTAAATTATTGTAATTTAATACAAAAACAATAAGTGCTAAATTTTTTTATCTGAAACATCATTCGCTCAAGTGTTCTTTCAGGAGAAACAACAGAAACTATATATTTACACATCTTCCTTATTTACACCAATTAAACTTGTGAGGCAGAGCTATTTTGGCTTTTATACATAAAATGTTTATCAGACCCATGCTCAGTATCTTTATCCCTCTGCATCACTTCTCCTCTACAACTAGATAATACTGGAAACCTGGCCCAGCAGTAACCCTACAGTATCTGCTG
>JBAMHV010000022.1:624899-639062 GCA_037177535.1 Pseudomugil gertrudae
ACTTTAAGGACAAAGAAATAATCTTAAACTTGCCAGCGCCTGTAAAAGTCCGTCTCCTCACTCCGCCATCTTGATCTCCCCCCCAAATCCCAAATTGTCAGGGATTGTGTTTTGAGTTTTCCATGTTTCCTGTTTTATTTTAATGTTTCCTGTTTTATTTTGATATGTTTCCTGTTTTATTTTAATATGTTTCCTGTTTTATTTTGATATGTTTCCTGTTTTATTTTGATATGTTTTCTGTTTTATTTTGATATGTTTCCTGTTTTATTTTAATGTTTCCTGTTTTATTTTAATATGTTTCCTGTTTTATTTTGATATGTTTCCTGTTTTCTTCATGTGTTTCCGTTTAGCTTTCTTGTTTTCTGTTTGATTAGTTTCACCTGGTTTAATTTAGCTCATTCACTCCACCTGTGTCTCATTTGTCTGTCTGTGTATTTATACTCCCGGTTTCTGTTTCACCCTCACGGTTCATTAGTTAGTTTAGAGTTTGCTCCTCTAGCTCCTCTTGCTCTCCTTGCTCCTCTCTCTCCTCTCTCTCCTTTCTCTCCCCTCGCTCCTCTTGCTCCTTGCTCCCCTCACTCCCCTCACTCCTCTCTCTCCTCTTGCTCCCCTCGCTCCTCTCTCTCCTCTAGTTCCTCTCTCTCCTCTTGCTCCTCTCTCTCCCCTCGCTCCTCTCTCTCCTCTAGTTCCTCTCTCTCCTCTTGCTCCTCTCTCTCCTCTTGCTCCTCTCTCTCCTCTCTCTCCCCTTGCTCCTCTTGCTCCTCTAGTTCTCCTTGCTCCTCTCTCTCCTTTCTCTCCCCTCACTCCTCTCTCTTCTTGCTCCTCTCTCTTCTTGCTCCTCTCTCTTCTTGCTCCTCTCTCTCTTCTTGCTCCTCTCTCTTCTTGCTCCTCTCTCTCCCCTTGTTCCTCTTGCTCCTCTCGCTCCTCTTGCTCCCCTTGCTCCTCTCTCTCCTCTTGCTCCCCTTGCTCCTCTCTCTCCTCTTGCTCCTCTCTCTCCTCTTGCTCTCTGTCAGTGTTATGTTTTCAGTTATGGTTTGTTACAGTAACTATCCTCACCTGCATCGCTCTGCCTCCTGCCTGCCTTGGGTCCACTCATCTCCTCCACGCAGGATCGTAACACAAACGTCCTTTTCTTTATCTTTTTAGTCATGTTACACAATGAGCAGTGCTGAAGAAGAACATAAAATGCAGGTTGGATTATTGATTAATCAGTTTATTAAGACTTGAGAAGTGCAGGTGCACTGTGAAGAGGAGTAGGTTTTTCTGTTTTTTACATTTTAATGTGATGTATTTAGCAGAAATGCTTCCAGACCATCGTACGTCACAAAGTTCCGAACCTGACAACTACCTGGCCCACCATTTCACCTACTGGGCCTGCGATGTTTAAAAGTATAGCTTCACCTCTGCTGGAGTTGCCGTTACGTTTGATAAGATCATCAGTAGTAGCATAAAAACCTTATAATTATCAAGTAATCAGGTTCTGTTGTGTTTGTTCCAGCATTTCTCCTGAAGACGAACACAGAGGAAGAATGATGTGCTCGCTGTTACTTAGTTCCATATCATTTTATTCAACTCGCTTTTCAATCTTTTCTCAGATTAATTTTTTTCTGACACTTTTTAAAAAAAAATATTTTGTGTTGAGATTTTTCATACTTGCTTCCGAAGGACTGCAGAAACATTGGACGTGTAGGTGTGTGTGGGTGCCTCCGGAGCTTTCTTTTTCAGAGGTTTTGTTTTATCTCGCTGAAATCAGCCACTTTTTATCCTCTTCCATCAAAATTAGCTACTGTATTTTTTTTAATGACAAACTTTCCAAAACTATGTTTTCCTTCAGTGAAAAATGTCAACACATACACACACTTATATATTTATCCTTTTATTAGCAGCTTTTATTAGCAGTTTTGCTCATATTTTCCATGAAATGATGAAATGTCTCACTTTAAACATTAGATATGTCTCACTGTTGGTTTGAGGATTGTGCTAACATGAACCCATCTGACGGGCAATAGGTTTTATTTATCATGCTGTGTTCATTAATACACTATAAACAGTGTTTTCAATGTTCTGTAACACTATCTGATGCATTACACCGGTGTTATAGTAAAATGTGTGCTTTGCTTGAGACATTCACGGTGCTTGATGGCAACACTCCTGCATTATGTAATGGTTGAACTGTTTTTTTTTCACATGGGGGCTGTGGTACTTCATCAGCAGTACCCCATAAATAATAATAATAATAAAAATTGAAATGCTGGCAGGTTTGATCAGATTGGGAGGCTTTTTGAACTTGATGACTTTTATATAGCAGGTGATAACAGTGCGGCTGGTTGGGTCAGTAGAGCGGGACAGAGAGCTTGTGTGTGTATGACATCATCAGCATGTTACATAACGAAGTGCTTTGAGCTGCCACCGATACGGTCGGGTCACAGAGAACAAGCGAGATGAGGCCAGCATTCATTTACTCCACATTGTATTCTCACTGTCATACTTGGTCCTGCTCCGTTAGCAGCACGGAACAAAAGACAGGCGAGCTGATGATCGCTCCCAACATTTCACTCTTTGTCTTCTGCTTTCCTGTTAGATACTAAATGTCCCACCTAAGGACAGGAGAGACATTTTTTCTCTCTTTTACTTCTGCTGAAATGGGACAATTCCCTCATTTCCCCGAACAAAACATGCACTGACCTTTTAAACAAACATGTACATGATGAGCCCTAAATACATAACCGCCCTACTGTCCTCACCCTGTCCACTGTCCTCACCCTGTCCACTGTCCTTACCCTGTCCACTGTCCTTACCCTGTCCACTGTCCTCACCCTGTCCACTGTCCTCACCCTGTCCACTGTCCTCACCCTGTCCACTCTCCTCACCCTGTCCACTCTCCTCACCCAGTCCACTGTCCTCACCCTTGTCCACTGTTCTCACCCTGTCCACTGTCCTTACCCTGTCCACTGTCCTCACCCTGTCCACTGTCCTTACCCTGTCCACTGTCGTCACCCAGTCCACTGTCTTCTCCCAGTTCACTGTCCTCACCCAGTTCAGTGTCCTCTCCCAGTCCACTGTCCTCTCCCAGTCCACTGTCCTTACCTATGCCTTTGCCTGTGTCTACATCTATGTCTATGTTTACTACCACATACTTCTCCCCAAAACAACCAGGTCCATTATATGAACCTTTTTAATACAATTATGAATATTTCTACTTGCTGATCCAGATTACAGTTATCACAGCACTGGATATGAGTGTATGTGTGTGTGTGTGTCACTGTCATTTACTGTCTCAGTTTATAACCCCTGATAGTCTTTCCCAATTACTGCTCCCTTTAAAGGTGTTTCTCTGACAGTGTTTAAAAGATTAAATTTACAGTCCAAATATCGTCTTGATCCAAAAAGTCCCACAAAATGTTTTTTTGTGGGTGATGGACTGTGATGGACTGTGATGGACTGTGATGGACTGTGATGGACTGTGATAGACTGTGATGGACTGTGATAGACTGTGATAGACTGTGATGGACTGTGATGGACTGTGATGGACTGTGATAGACTGTGATGGACTGGCAAACTGTCCAGAGATTGTTAGTGTCTTAACCAGTGATTGCTGTGGTAGAATCCAGCTATGGATGAAAATTGATGGGAAATAAATATTAATAGGTCTCATAAGATGAACATCCTTTTAAGTGATGAATTGAAAGTTAGCTTGAGTCATCACTGAGCACAGAGCAGATTCAGCATTTTCACTGGACATGTGTGCAAATTGAGAGCTTGTTGTCTCTTTGTTGGTTAAAATGACACATTCACACATTCACAGTACATCAAACTTTATAACTATGCTTCCACATTCTAACAATACCTCATATATGTGCTTTCCTTCTCCAGGTTCCCAATGTTGAACATGTCCACCCCCAGTGAGCTGAAGTCTCCCTGCGTGACTCGCAACGGTATGGTGAAACTACCCCCAAGCCAGCCCAATGGCCTGGGCAGTGCAAGTATCACCAAGGGGACACCTGCTGCTAAAAACCGCCTCTGCCAGTCCTCCTCAGTACCCTCCATCTTGCCTTCTCCACCATCCTCCCTTACTTACCATCACCACCACCACCACCACCACCATCTAGATGGCCCTGGCATGCCTCTTAATGCTGCCCCTCTCTTGGCCTCTGAATTGGATTCTGGGAAACCTCTGGTGAGCCTAAAACCATCTCTGCGTCAGCTTCCCCCCCTCACCCTGCCCAAACCTGTTCTGCTGGAGCGTCAGCTTGTCCTGGATGAGAAGCTTCTCAACCGACTACTCTGGTACTTCACCACAGCAGAAAAATGTGTTCTGGCGCAAGTATGCAAGACATGGCGCAAGGTGCTATACCAGCCCAAGTTCTGGGAGGGCGTCACCCCCATCCTGCATGCAAAGGAGCTGTACACCATACTGCCGAATGGAGAGAAGGAGTTTGTCAGCCTGCAGGCCTTTGCTCTGCGTGGTTTCCAGTCTTTCTGTTTAGTAGGGGTGTCGGATCTCGACATTTGTGAGTTCATTGACAACTATCCATTGTCCAAGAAGGGTGTTCGCTCTGTTAGCCTCAAGAGGTCTACCATCACAGATGCTGGTTTGGAGGTAAGTCAGGCTGGGATTGTTTTTGGCATATTTTATATAGCTAAAGTGTTTAAAATGACAAAACTGTGTTTAAAACCTTTGTAGAACAAACACACTGGAGACAAATGTCTCACCACTGTGGGACAAACTTTGGGAGACGTATGTCCTCCCACTGTGGGAGCTAGAAGCTAGAATCACAAATCATGTATTACTTTTGTTTTTTTGTGGTGAAAACATTTATTCCAGCTAAAAAAACTGACTTCCTGAGACGTCTTTCTGCGAAACACCTCTATCAGCCCCTTTACTGGACAAATTACCACATTTGATCATTTCATTGGACACAGACAATTCCTCTGTCCACACAACTCCTCCTCATAGATACTTCACTAAGATTCAGCGTGAATTTGCAAAAGACAACAATCTTTTTGTGCTGACCACTAGCTGGGTCTGTTATTTCAGAAACAACCACTTTAAAATATTAAAGTGATATATCCCAATAATATAACAGCAATCATTTCTATGGTAGAGATTCGGTGGTTATATCTGTTCTAAACACTATGTGTTCTTTCAGGAGCTTCCATTGTGTTCAGGTGAATTTATAATGTTGTTTCAGTTGGGAGGCTAACATAAATAAGCATTATAAAGAAGAACTTAATCATGGTCTTGTATTTGTACAGCTCTTTTCTACACATTACTGCACTCAAAGCGCTTTAACACTATTTGTCACATTCACCCATACGCTCACACACACATTCACACACCGGTGATGCAGCACCGGGAGCAACTGGGGGTTCAGTGTCTTGCTCAAGGACACTTCGACATGTGGACGCCTGAGCCGGGATTTGGACCACTAACTTGCTGGTTAGGAAATAACCCGCACTACTTGCACCACAGCCGCCCTAGCATAGGACAATCATCACACAGTGTGTTTGTTAAATCTGGGATGTTGTTATCACATTTAGAATATATTTGCACACTCTCCATTAGCAGAAAGAAAAACAGGTGATGTTAGGAGAAAGCTTGGCTCTCCATACGCCGGGCTGCTATTCTGAGATGAGTGGTTGGTTGCCATGGAGAAATGGGAACGTGTTGGCTGCATGGTCTATATATATGGGCTTTTATGTTTGGAGGTGCAGATTTGTGCAATGCCTTTTTGTTGCATTTCACAGAAAATTCCTGTTAAGACCAGAGTGTAGAAAAGTGTGCATGTTGCTCTTTTTTCTGTTAACCTGGAGTTAGTTTTTTCATCTAAAGAGGCTTGATTTTGTAAATATTTTTGGTTGATTGATCAAGCAAAAAGCTCAGACACAACTTAGTTTTAGTTATTTGTATCACTGGAAGTTTAATTTAAGGAGAACTAACCTGAATAATCCATACTAAAATATCTCATCTGTGCAGATGGGATGTTTGTTTCATAGCATTGTACACAAAAACTGCTGGAGGGGTTTTCACAATGTTTTTTCAGAGAATGGGCTTTGGCCTAACAGAAGTGTTTCTCTTTACACTTAAGACTTAACTTTAAGTACAAGCCATTATAAGTATACATGCATATAATTGTACAATAAATGGTTCCCAACAGGTTTTACACAACGTCAAAGATAGACTTGGAACAGTTCAAATGTAAATAAATGGAGAAAGTTGACAGAAAATTTGATACAACCAAGGAGTAGTATTTGTCCAAAACAGTGTCCCATCATGTCAGAGGATGCGGTGGGAGACTGTGTAGAGGAGGAGCATCAGCTGGGAGGATCTGTGGAGCATAGAGACCAAGCCTCTGGATCAGAGCTACACATGATGACCTTCCAACACTCAGGAATCTCCAGCAGTGGTTTAGTGAAGATCCAGGATGTGCCCTCTGCTCCAGACCAGCTTCTGTCAAACAGATACTGACATTGAGTCTCATACAGGACGGGTCATCTGGTGTCATAATGAAAGTCCTTCAGTGCTTCACTGCTAGCCTGTAATGGGTAACTGTGGATGCTAGCAGTATACCAAAAATCATTTTATTGTAAAATCTTTGTGAGATGATGAGTGCTGAGAAGTAGTGGTCTGATCCTGGGAGAAGGAGATAGGCAGTGTCCAGAATCTGATGACAAGGTCAAGCAAAAAAGCCAGAACACCAGGAGACAGGTGGGTCTCTGGTCTAAAAAGCAGAGTGAGGGCTGTTATGACCCCTTTTAAAAAACTAGGGGCATGGGGTCTATAACAAAACTAACCAGAAAACAAACTTAAAATATAACAAAATTCCCAGTTCCCAAAACTTCACACAACAAAAAAAGTGGCCAAAGGTCAGTTATATCTTATCCGGTAAAGTAAAAAAAACAAACAAAAAGAGACCTCAATGAGTTTTTTTAACAATTAACTCTAATATTTGCAATTATTTACAAGGAACCCAAAATATTCTCATGCACTACTTGTAGATATCCATTTTAATCTGTTATTTTATATTTTACTTATAACTTTTTATACTTTGTCTGCTTTCTTTTCTATTGTTGTTGTTGGGCTTGCACCTGAGACCAGGGTAACTCATTTCATTCCAGCACATGTACTTACATGCACTGTATATACATGCATTGTAATGACAAAGAACTTTGAATCTAAATCTACTAAATCTAAACTAAACAATCCAAAAAAACAACACAAATGAGTTTCTCTTCTCAATTAAACTTTAAAAGCACAACCATGCATCAAAACCAAAAGGAAAATCTAAATTGATTACAAACACTAAGGGTATTCTAAAGTTTTATCAGAAGTCCAAATCTCCAAACCAGCACTCTCCATCCCAGAGGCAGACTGAACCCAGGAGGACACAGCTGCCCTGATTGCAGGAAGTTTCCTCCTTTTTAAAGTCCATGGGGTTGGCTGATTGGTCAGGAAAGAGGAAGTACAGAGTTGGTGAGTCCAATTAGAGTGCAGGGGATAAGGTCTCATTGTGAACAGGTGAGGTGGATGATGACTTGATGGGATGATTGATGAGATGTTGATCCAGATCTGCAGCTTAGGTGGGAAGTTGAGGTCTTGCAGAGTATTGGTAGAAGTCATCCTCAGGCCACAGGCTTGGGGATGTAACAAGGGCCCATATCCAGAAATCCAAAAGGCAAGAGAAATCCATTGTGGGTAAGGCAAGAAGGGTAAGATGGGGATGTTATTAAGTAGGCAGGTAACTTGAGACAATACGCTGGACTTCAACAGGGCAAGGAGCTGCTGCTAATCTGGCAGAGAGGGAGAGCCTGGAAAGCAATTAGATCATGCTGAGTCATGAAAAGTTAGCAGCTATAGTGGACTAATTTAGACTGATGAGCACAGGAAACAATCAGGAAGATAAGCCAGCTATCACCAACTTATTGCCACCAGTACCAGTTAAACCATGAAACACAGCCAGGAGCTGCTCCCCTGCTCCTGTCCATGATTAGCTTGGAGTAGCCAGAGACTGGAAATGCTTGTGGGACTGCAGCCACTGCCCTCAGACCTGACATTGTACTCTGGTCCCCTTGTTTGTTGTCAACTCACGTAGCCTTGGAAGATGGAAGCAGCTAAGGTACTGACTGCTGGTGAACAACAGCCTGACTGGTGCACTGAAGTCTGACCAGTTGAGTCTGTAGCAGCTTCCACTAGAGACACCGTGTCAACACATCAAAGCAATGTGAGCGGCTGCTGAAAGAGGTAGCCAATGGCACACCGAGTTCAGAGGGTGATTCGGAGTGGGCTGGGACTACATCTCATCCTGTATAATCCAGAACAGGAACAAATGGGATGGGATCTTAGGAGTTTTCATCACTACAAAAGAACAAATGAAGGAATAAACATGTAAAAAAAACAGCATAATATCAGCAGGATGTGTGGATTCATTATGGATGGAGAAATCTAACAGCATACAGGACATATAAGACTCACATAGGACTAAAAAAACAGGCTGGAAATCATCATATGAGCAACTTGCTGGGTTGCAGCTAGTTAATCTGATAGATAGATAACATATCAGATCAATAGTTGTAATAAATATTGCTTCATCTCTGTGATGGACTAGCAACATGTCCATGGTGTATCCTGCCTCTCGCACCATATCAGCTGATTAGCTCCTGCCCCCCCACAACCACAGTCAGGGAATACGTGGTAGATAGTGCATGGATGTATTGCTTAATAATTTCAGACTGATCCTGAAAGTGTTTTTTTATGCTTTTGTTTTTTTCCAGGCAAATTTCTTTATATTTGTATTGCATCACCAGAGACACATACACTTACATTACAGATAAACCAATACCTCCAAAACTATTCAAATAGAGCAGGATCAGGTCTCAGAGGGTTGGAAAGGATGGATTTTTATCAGGTTGAGGGCAGTAGAAGAGGAAACCAGGGGAAAATAGGACAGGAAATAGATGTCAGGTATGCAGGAAAAATGTTAATGTTGTAATTACATCATATTTCTCAACCAAAGCAGGCCTGGATGTCTGAAACCAGCCGGTTGGAATCAGCAGCTTGTAATTTGTGTATCTTTGGCTAAAACCTGCAAGCTTTTTTCTTTTGTGGCCTGCTGTTTGAGGATGATGTGAAATATTTGGTTTAGTTTGCGATACAGAAACTTTATGGATGACGATTATTAGACCTGCATCAGGGTGAGTGGGAAACTTCTCACTGGTTGGGAGAAAGTGCATGAAACTCTTCCAGAGTCTTAAATGTCTTATTTAAAAGTGTTGTTTCCCAGATGTGTCACTCATAGTTTCGGTGTATTCTGCAGGTCATGTTGGAGCAAATGCAAGGCCTGATGCACCTTGAACTGTCAGGCTGCAATGACTTTACAGAGGCCGGCCTGTGGTCTAGTCTCAACGCTCGGCTAACTTCCCTCAGCGTCAGCGACTGCATCAATGTGGCAGATGACGCCATCGCTGCTATCTCACAGCTCCTCCCCAACCTATCAGAGTTGAGCCTTCAGGCCTACCACGTCACCGACACAGCCATGGCCTATTTTACAGCTAAACAGGTTGGTTTCATTTTTATTTCCAGGGAACGTGTTTGCTTCTAAATGCATTATGTTTTGTTTCTGTCATGTTTTATTCAAGTCATTTAGTGTAATGATAAAACCAGTCTGATCCCCTCATCAAACGGCCCCAGGCTGCTTCACCTACATAAACAAAATGCCTGAAATCCATTTGCAGGGGTATACCACTCACACTCTACGGCTTCACTCTTGCTGGGAGATCACCAACCATGGCGTGGTAAACATGGTTCACAGCCTTCCCAACCTGACAGCCCTTAGCCTCTCCGGCTGCTCCAAGATTACTGATGACGGTGTTGAGCTAGTTGCTGAGAACCTGCGGAAGCTCCGCAGCCTGGACTTGTCTTGGTGCCCCCGGATCACCGATATGGCTCTGGAGTACATAGCCTGTGATCTTCATAAACTGGAAGAACTGGTACTGGACAGGTCAGTGATGATATTGTCTTAATATTATGAAATGAATCTGGAATGTGAAGCCAGCTGTGTAATAACTGAACATCTGTTTCTAAGTTAGACTAAAAGTAACGCAGAGCTTAAGTTACGTGCACAGAGCCAGTTCCCCGGTCATGCCTGAGCATGATCAGAGGTTTAATATGTACGTTCTTCTGTCAGTTTGAGTCCAGTATGGGTCCAGGATGCCCCAGTTCCTGGCAAACTGAGAGCTTCAAACCCTTCCAAGCAAATGTTTTTGTTTGGATTGTTTTGTTCAGAAGAGCTTTTTCTAAAGAAATCTCTCTTGTGTTGGGATGTTGTTGCAGTTCGCAGCCAGAATTTTCCCATGATCAGACCAGCGACGAGCATGTGTCAGCGTATCATACATGTTTTTAAATCTTTTATCAAAATAAAATTTGATAAAACTTTTTTTTATGCTCGTCCTGTTTGCCATTCTTGCATAATGAAGCTGTGTTTGATAACATGCTGAGGTGCAAAGGGCTCTGAATTACATGTATTTGTGGAACTTTGAGACATGTGAGAGTCTCAGAGTCTCAGAGGCTGATCTGTATGTACATTTTATCCGATTCACATGCATTTAGCAACAGAAAGCTTCTTATTCATCAAACTGGAAGCAACACAGATTGTAAACTTTCCTGAATGTCCACTTCATAATGTGGTTAAAGTTATATACATGTATTCAAATTGTATCACTATGTGCAATAAAAATAATGTTGCCAAGTTGGCACAAATCATTTTACACACATGTGCATCATGTAGTACATGTAACCACTGTGAGATTAATGTGTAGAATACACAGGAATGAGCATGAGCAGGAATTAAACAAGCAGAGGGCTCAAATATATTCTGCCTATATGAAAGCAAATGTTTAAAAATAGAAAAGAGATAAATTACAATAAAATGGCTCAAAATAATTAGAATAAACTAATCATTATTTGAGTTTTTCTCCGGTAACAGAATCGTGACCCAAGGCCTGCTCTGCAGACTTGTTTCTGAATGACAGCTGCAGGATGGCGCTACAAACCAAACGCAAAGCGCCATCTCTCCTTTGGTCCAGGGTTCAGAGCTGTTCTGGCTTTTACTCACCTCTTACCAGGCTGGTAAGAGGTGATCCCAACCAATGAAAAAGTTCTGAGAAGAATCTTCTTTATTTGTCCATTTAACAAAATGTCAAAGTAAAAAGTCATTTAGAGATATTTATCTTTTTTTTTTTCTCCATGTGATATGTCCAAATTCTTATACTGTAGTCTTTCTGGTGTCCATTAAGAGGAAGAAGACAAGAACTAGATTGTGTGCAACAGGGCTTAAAGTTTTTGCCATAAAATGATGCGAAATGTCTCGGAAACTGAACGTCATGTTGGGCTCCTATGGGTTCAATCAGAATGTCTTTATTGGAAAGATAGGAAATTAAAACATATCCAACTGTTCTTCATGTAAAAGATGTTTTAACACTTTTGCTTCAACAGAACTGAAATAAACCAGAAAGTTCCAATAAAACAAGAAAAAAGCCCTTCTGCCTCCAGCTTGGTTAAGCTAATACTAAACAGCTCACTGACTGGATGTGGAGCAATAGACAGAGCTTCCAAAAGCCTAGAAAATCTGTAATCAGCCAATCCATTGGTCCAGCTTCATGCCCGGGTCATTCATGCACGCTCAGAGATATGAACGAGGTTTAATCTTTACCAGTGAATTATTTCCCTCAATCCATCACAACATGGAGGCACAGTGTTGCTTTAGGGTCACCATACAGATGTTTGTGTGTTTAAAGCTTTTCTGTAGCACACCACATGTTTTAACCCAGTGAGATGCTGTAGCGGCGCTGGTTAAACTGGTTAAACACCAGTTTGTATTAATCATACAGTTTGTACTGAAATTGATATTCCCGTTTTGTATGCTAATTAGAAAATGTAGTTTTTGAAATGAGACTGCATGAGAGCACTTGTACACGTTGTATTTCCACCAGTCGCCTTCATCTTGTTAAAACCAGTCAGGAGTTGCTTTGCTTGGATGTAAGACTTTATATTCTGGTTACTTGCAGATGTGTGCGGATTACAGACACGGGACTGGGCTACTTGTCTACCATGTCATCACTAAGAAGCCTTTATCTGCGCTGGTGCTGTCAGGTAACAAGAAACATGATGAAAAAAGTAGAAAAACAGATTTTTTCCTAAATGAAACCCCCCAAAGTCATTAGCATAGTTTGATTTGTGATGTAAACGAGCTGCTTCTACGTTGCCATTTCAGAACGAGTTAAATAATTTGTGTCTACTAACAAAGCAAATCTATTTTCAGTGATTTAGAATAAACCGAAATGATAATGGTTCAGACTCCACTAACACGTTTCAGGCAAGCAGATAGTTTGGAACGAAGCAGCCCAGACTTCAGGCTTACATGAAAAGCTGTGTCTTCAGATACAAAGTGATTCAGAAATGTGAGAGAAAGACATGTTCAAGTCAAACTTCCTATAAAAGCAAATGAGACTAACTGCAGGAAACATCCTGCTTAACAGGGATGCCCAAGTCTAGTTCTGCACATCCATCATGCAGCACACACACCAACACACCTGAATTCAGCACTTTCATTCAGGTGTGTTGCTCACAAGGCTAAAGCAAAAAGAGTCAATGCCCACATCTTTAAAAATTCTATATCTACAGCCAACAAATATATACAGATATGAAAATATGTTCACTTATCATTTTTATAAAAACATGTTCTAATGCATATAAAAGGATTTGCTTAGATGTTCTAACACACCTTTAGTCAAACTTTTATTCACACAAAAGGCTTTGAACCATTTAGAGATGATGCTTGTATAAGAAACTGCAGAACTCTGTAATCTGCACAGGTTGAGGAAGGCAGGACCGTGGAGGAATTCCTCTCTGCAGCCAGACACCCCATCACACTGGAATACACTAGAACAGGGGTGTCAAACTCGGGTCCTGGAGGGCCGGTATCCAGCAGGTTTTAGTTGTCTCCATGCTCTGACACAGCTGACTGGAATTACTTAATAGGTTAACAAGAAGCTGTTGGAACTATTTGATTTGCATCAGGTGTGTTAATGCAGGTAAACAGCAAAACCTGCTGTATTCTCGAGGACTGGATCTTGACACACCTGCTGACTAGAATGTCCATCATGCCCCCCTGGGGGGGACAAATGATGCCTGTGAGGGTCGGAATACCTCATTTACCCAACTCATGGTGGGTTTCCTGCCTAAAGCAGGACACTGATCATGTGTTTTCTGCTTTTTGAACATTAAGCTTGTAAATAAGTCAGCCTTTGACTCTTTCTACTAATGTCACAAAACAATTTGTGAGTATTTGTCTTTTTTTCTATTGATGTAAGCAGATGTCTGCGCAGCGAGGAAGGATGTGTAGTGCTGATTTGTTAAGCTACTACTATTCTCCCTGTTCTGATTAAAAGAGGCTTTTACCAGCTTAGAAACGTACAGGTGACAGCAGACTGGCTAACGCGTTGACTCAGCTTGCTTTGCAGGAAAGCAGCCACATGCTTCCTCTCTAAGCACATAGGCCATGAGGTCTAACTGCAAAGCTAAACTCTGGCCAGATAACTGTCCAGTTATGGTAACTCATCCATAATAAAAACCATCATTTCTAAAAAGTGGCACGTGTATGGTGCATTTGCAGGATTGCAGGGCTCCAGGTGCCACTGCCGTTCTTTGCTGACCACCTTACCATGCAGGTTTGTGGTTTTGCGTGCAGCTGATACGTACAGGGCCATGTTTCCTTTAGCATAGTTGTTGTTGGGGTTTAGTAATGAAACTTAAAAGTTGCACTGGGACACTTACAAGTAATTTCATTCAGCATTAGTCTGAAAATAGCTTCTGATTCATATGTATGTCCAGCAGATAAGCACAATGCTCTTTTTCAAGCCAATGACATTCAATTCAACTTTATTTATATAGCACCACTTCATGACGGTGTCATTTCAGGGAGCTTCACATCTTATTTGAGCCAATTCATCAAAATAGCCTCGATAAGGGAAACCGTAAGATTGCATTGAATATTGACTTGGATGCAATCCCCAGCCTGAGCAAGCATTGGGTGACAGTGGGAAGGAAAACTCCCTTATAAGAGGAAGACAAAACCTCCGGCAGAACCCGGCTCAGGGAGCAGAACC
>JBAMHV010000022.1:712135-722404 GCA_037177535.1 Pseudomugil gertrudae
GCCAGAGCCGGGATTTGAACCACTAACTTGCTGGTTAGGAAATAACCCGCTCTACTACATGCACCACAGCCGCCCCCAAGTATACTGAAAGGCTTTTAGTTGATTTTAGTCATTTGGTTTAATCAAACAACACATGTTGGTAAATTGTTCATGACCCTTCCATCTACACCATGGAAACAGCAGGCATCATCTCAGCCCACCCAGGCATGACTGTTGCCTTTAATCCCTCACCTGGGGTTAAAGCTAAAGGTTAAAGGGGTCTCTGCTCTTTTATTTCCCGTCTCAGTGGTTTCGCTATGAAGAAATGTACTAATGTACTTATAGATTCAGTTGGATCAAGTTGACTAATTTTGACCCTAAACCAGCAGCACGGCAAAGGAAATGCCATCCCAAGTTGTTTCTAGATGGACTTGTATGTTTATATGATGATACATGGTTCTGGTACTGCTGGAGCTGTGTTTGGGTTTGAACAATTTACCACTGAGAGGCCAGGATGAGGGCCCCGCCACCATACAGAACAGTTTGACACTTCAAACAAAAGCTGTATGTGACATAAACTGTAGTCACATCCTCCATGGACATGACATGTAGCAACTTCACACGAACCAATATGTAACATCACTCCTGTCAACTAATAGTATTTCTTTTTATTTTTTTGCATGTTATGCATGTAATGAGTGTAGTGAAGAACGTGGCTGATATGTGTTCATTTGTGTTCAACAGGTGGAAGATGAACAAACCTCCCCTGTGGTTCTGTTCAAGTTTTCCCTGGAAACGAGTGCCGGTAAAGGTCATCTACACACAACACAACTAAGAAGGATTGACCAGTTCCTATTCTCTGTTCTTGGATTTTACTCAAAATATCTTTTATATATATATATATATATATATATATATATATATATTCCTCATCTGTGTTTTCAGGATCCAGTGGCGGTTCAGTGGAGGGCTTCAGTGCTGTTGAGAAAGAAGTTCTTGATACTTTTAACAGATGGGTGAGTATCCTTCTTTTAACCCTAACACTTTCCTCTTTTAAAATATAAAAACTTGTATAAATACTGTAAAATGAAGAATAATCCATATTCAGCTATAAATGCAGTAAAGCAAATATAAGCTGAATAATGCCTGCAGGCTGTGCAGATACATCTGCAGCCACGCAGGTCTCTTTTAGTTCTGCTTCACAAGATGAATCTAAAGCCTGAATGAATTATTTTGTCTCTGTCACATCTGTCATCCACTGAAAACATCTGGTGCATCATTATTAAATGCATGATATAGCTGCATTATTATCGGGATTGGCAGATATTTTTAAAATATTGCTATTGGTCCAACAAGTAAAACTGGGTCGATATTAACGACAGCATTCATAGACTTAACAATGATAAGGTAAGCTAAGCTCCTTATTAACATGTTGCTTTTCTAAGGTGTGAAAAAGTAGCATCTATGTGTTTATAGAAAGCACAGCGCTTCAGGTCACATGATCCAATAAGAGACTGATTCAGACATGCAAAGTTAAAACGTCTGGTTTCCCCTTGTAAAACACTGTACTGGTCCCATAACACCCCATTAAGCTAATATTTGGATTAAAACTTCCCTTTAACAGCTTAAAGTCCAACATTTCATAAAATCTAGAAAAATGTTACAAAAATTTGGACATTTTGAACATCCCTGTTCTTTCTTTTTTTCTTAAGTCATAAAGTTTGTGTAGTGTATGGAATTGGCATACAATGATGTTTGTATCTTTAATTGTTGGAATAAAATCCACAGTGACTGGCTAGTTGTGTTGGTAGCAGCTAAACTAGCATGTTGCGGCCATGCCTGCGCTTCTTTTCTATGCACAGCGCTTGTCTGGTCTGCTGGAAACGTTAGTTTTAATGGTAAACAAGAGTTGTTCATGATGTGTCACTGTCATGGGGAAAATGATGTGCATCCCTGGAACCAGTAGGGATTTTTTATTTTTGATGCACACATGGCAACGTCACTACTTAGGATATGAAATATGAGAAAAGATTGTCCCTGTGTGTGTCCCTCTTGTGTTATTTCAATGAAAAAAGAGAAATATGAAGCTGACTTTTAGTTGAAAGGCTTCTCAGACTGACCTTTGTGCAACTTGAGATCATGTGGCTGTTTTCATCTGTCTCTTCTTCTCTTCCTGGATGCAGCTGGGTGAACAGCTCGCTCAGCTGGTACCCAGCAGCGGAGTCGAGGTGGTTGAGCTGGAAGAGGAGGGAACCTGTGTTCGATTCAGCCCCTTGTTGACTGCTGCAGGTAGTATAAGCACACACACACACACACACACACACAAATGAAACATGTGAAAATGATCTCCTCACAAAAGAGGGATTTCCCCCTTCCATCTAGTTCTGGGCACCCAACAAGAGGATGTTGAGGATATGGTTGAGAAGCTGATGGAGCTGGTACCCATGATGACTGCTACGATGAGTTCAAGACGAGACTTCAGAGAGGAGATTCAGCGCTGCTCACCGTTGCTCAGATACGTAGAGGAGCTGAGCTGGCCAGGTCTGGGAGTCGTCCGGTAAGGCTGGATGGTCTTCATGGAATCTGTAGCTGCAGCTTTTTTAAAAGCATGTATAAGATTTTTAAAAAGTATTCAGACCTCATTGCATGTTGGATCTGTGATGGATGCTGATGTTCAGATACGAGCTACAGGCTGAAGCAATGGATGAAAGCAGAAGGAAGCAGGAGATGAGGAAAATCAACAATGAGCTGCTGAAGAAATTACACGAGCTTGACACTGATATCATTTTCTCCACTGGTTAGTATTTCCTCCCATCTGGGCCCCAGTTGGATCCAGAATACCCCTTAGAAAACTTTTCTACTGTCTCTTTCTCTTTTCATTGTTTAATCTCAGGCCCTGCGTTTGTGACACAAGAGGGCTGCATCTATGTTGGCATGGTAACTGATGACATTGATGTGTCAGAGCTGGTGGAAACCATGGCTGCTATGGGGAGGGACATAGAAGAAAGTGGAAGGGTAACCACCATTTACTACATGTTCAAAACTATTCAACATGCTTAAAGTGTGTTTTGGCTTTTAAATGATTTAATATGTTTTGATTTATACATCAACCAACCACCAAAACATGATTCTTTTAGAAGTTTTACTTTGTTTTATGTACTTAAAAAATACAAAATATCTGTGGATTTTATTTCCCTGATGCTTTTATGTGCTCATGTGAGCTACATCTTACCAGGAAAGATGCTGTAAATGTAAGAATAAGATCAGAATGTAGAAATGATGTTTCAATCCTAACGTCTCAGGCTGTCTGATCGAGTTTATATGTTGTCTCAGCTGTTGGAAAATATGACAGATGTGGTGCGAAAAGGCATCATGGAGGCTGAGCTGCAGCTGCAGAAGGCCACCGAGGAGAAACTCATGGAGGAGGTGAGTGGACCAGGGGTGTCAAACTTATTTTCAGACACATTCGGTACAGTTTGATCTCCAGTGGAGCACACTCGTAAAATAACCATGTAATATGCACAGCGAGTGTATTTTCACAGCGCCGTTCAACCACGGTGTGATTCAAAGTGCTTTATAGAGGCAAGCAAAAGAAAAAGGTGTATGAAGTGCAATTAAAATCCAGAGAATAGATTAAAAATATTTAAACATGATCCAATTTAAAAGAAACCAAGCAGATTAGGGCTATTAAGACAAACCTCTTTAACTTTGGCCTTTTGCCTGCCTGTTCCAGCTGATCTGAGGCTTTCTGCTAGTTTGTTCCAGACATGCGGAGCCTAGAAGCTGAATGCAGCCTTTCCGTGTCTGCTTCTGACTCTGGATCTTACTGAATGGGCCGTCAGCCGACTAAAGATGAAAGCACAGACTAGTTTTTCTAGGTCCTGCTGGGACATCACATCTTTTACCTTACATGTATTCCTAAGGGGATAGCAGGCTGACTTTGGTATCACTATGCCCTGATTTCTGGCCTGGTTGGTGGTGTTTAGGTGCATTGCATGTGAAGCTCTTTGGTGACATTTAATAATTTCTTTTGAACCCCAAATACCTTAGTTTTGTGTTTAATTCAGTAAAGGTTAAGAACAGTCATTAATCTCCTCTGTGCATTTACCAAGATCTTGCTCAGGGCATTGGTCTCTTAGTGACAATAATCTATAAATAATGAAAAGTTCTAATTTGATCTTCTTTTAGTGCAGAGAAATATAAACAAATCATGAGTGTATATATAAAATTGAATGAGCTCTACCCTTTTTAGAAAACATGAACAAGCTGAACCTTCTGAAGAACAACAAGAGCGGGTTCTACAATGCAGCCTCAGTTACACATTTCCATGTGCACAACAACTTCTAGATCACAAGGGATCAATAAAATCACAACATATTTAATCACATGTGTCTGAAACAGGGATGTATTTTACATGATGAACAGAGCAGCTTACTTAATGTATCCATACGAGTACTTTTCCTTACATGTGCAGTAATCCTGACTCGCCTCCTCATACAAACTGACGTCATCGCTATTCAACCTAAACCTCCTCCTGAACTCAGGCACCCAAAATGCTTTCTGCTGTGACATCAGTGGTTTCTGGGGGATGGCTGTGGGGTAGACTTACCTTACAATCCAGACGATTCTCAATTATAACAACATTTTCAAATCAAAAGCAGTCATTATTCATCCATGATGTGCACGGCTTATTCAAACGAAGGGTCGCAGGTAGCTGGAGACCATCCCAGCAGTCACTGGCAAGAGGCAGGGTATACCCAGGACAGGTGGCCAGTTCCAACAGCAGCCAAAGATCAACAATTGACCTTTTTTAAAAGCTGGAGGAAAAAGTGTAAAAAAAAAAGTGTAAATGAATTTTTCAACCCATGTCCACCAGACATGAATGGGATGAGCAGCTCGTTCACAGACCTCTGCAGAGCTGGGTGACATGCAGAGGATTCAGGAGTAATGGAGAAAGGATGCATCTATAGCTTGGAGGATCTGAAGGACCACACTTGAGGATCCCTGATGTAAATAGTTTCTGTTCTGCTAATATTATCCCTTGTTTTGTTGTTTTTGTTGACCGTAATGATGATGTGTCTATTGATCCAATCATTTTCCAACATTTTAGCCTCATGGTCGAACATCCGAGGCTGTCCTAAAAAACATCTGGATAGTGCTTAAAAATAGCAATGAAAGGGTTGAAGTTTTATGTGTTGAGTCATAAAGGATATGAAAGATAGAAATGTTTTAGTAAATTGGTCCCACTGGCCGGATTGGATTGCCCTGCTGGCTAGCTTCTGCCTAACAGGGGTGGAGAAAGGGAACAATGATGGAGTAAATGCAGGTGGTTGCTTGGTTTGTTTAACTCTGTGTTAACCATAAATCCTTTTTATGTGTGTTATAGGGGATGCTGAGGCAGCTTCCTCTAGTTGGCTCTGTGTTAAACTGGTTTTCTCCAGTTCAAAGCAACGTAAGGGGAAGGACCTTCAACCTGGCAGCAGGTACGCCACGCTGCTGTCGTACAGCATCATTCTGCATCTGCTCATGTGGTTGCTTTGTAAATACCAGCAAACTCTTCCTGGTCGTTCTTCACAGTTTTAAACTGGCTGAAGCCATTTTTATTTATAATTTTGAGAAAAATGAGGAGAAATTGTGTTTGTAACAAAGATTGTAGTTTATAGCGATTTCTGAGTGTCTGATTTGACTTTAACGTTGCTTGAGGTGGTCTCACTCTCAGATTAGGTGGCTTTGCTAAAAGACTGGAATACAACAGATCATGAGATAAAATGCACAATACCTTACGTTTGAGGTATTGTGCATGGGGGGACCCAAAAGTGGATGGGTTTGTGTAGTTGCTTGTTTGTGTTTAATACACGCTCAGTAAGTGATGCGTGTGTGTTTAATGTACGCTCAGTCCCTAATGCGTGTGTGTTTGACGCACAGACAATCCATGGATCTGCTCTTGGGTTTTGGCCTGTTCGTCCATCCATTTATCTGTTTTGTCTGTCTCCATCCGTCAATTTCTCCTGTCTATCCATCTTTATGTCTGTCTGTCTCCATCCACTCATTTGTCCATCAATCTGTCTGCCAGTTTGTCCACCTGTCCATCTGTCCAAACATCCATCCTCCTCCTACTTTCCTGCAGAACAAAACACATGGCTTCCTGCTTGTATGACATGTGTGTATGTTAATATGTGTGATTATGCATGTTAATGTGTACTAACGCTCTGTTTCTCCAGGTTCTTTGGATTCCACAGAGACAACGTACTCCACCAAGGCCCAAACAGGCATGCCAACCCTGCAAGACACTCCCCCCTCCTCAAAGAGGCCGGCAGGTCAGTGTTAAAAACTGTTAGACATGGCATGAAATTTCAGCCCATGACGCTGAGTCAATAAAAACACATTGCAAGCATCTGCTGAAGTAGAACCTGCCATACTTGTTCATTACACACGACTCACTGCTTCTCTTTTCTGATTTATAAGCTGTGTCAGCATGTTTTCACAAACTTTTTCAGTCCAAGGACCATTTAACCTTTACAACAAAAACTCACAGAACACTTAACTCTACACAGCCCAGGAACAATATGCTAATATAAACCATTCACAATTTTACGACATAGAATGCAGCTTTTACAATATTTTTATTGTAAAAAATCTCCTAGTTATTTTATTTTTTCATCTTTTAAGTGACCCTGTCCTAAGCCTATGCTCCATAGTTATTGGGATATAAGACGGGTTTGGTGTAGAAAAACTGAGTGTGACGACGTTTCCAGTTAATTCAAATAATTTAGGATTGTCGTTTTGTTCTCCTTCCGGACCACCAGGGGGCGCTAACGGACCACTAGTGGTCCACTTTGAGAAAGGCTGTTCTAAATCTGTTTAAAACAGAGCAGGTATATACATTCTTAAAGAATTTCTTTTTATTTCCTATCTGTCTCACAGGTCGGAGGTTGTTCCGACGCCTAGGAGTGGGGTCCGAGTCCATGAGCGAGACCAGCTCTGTGGGACAGGCCGAAGAAACAATGAGCAGCATGCAGCCCTGCCCCCCTCTGCCTGCCACGGAGATGCAAAACAGCCACGTCACAGCAGGGGACTGCCAGGAGACAGCAGGGGACTGCCAGGAGACAGCAGGGGACTGCCAGGAGACAGCAGGGGACTGCCAGGAGACAGCAGAGGACTGCCAGGAGACAGCAGAGGACTGCCAGGAGATAGCAGAGGACGTCTCTGAGGAGAAGCAGCCTGAAGGCCAGGACGCAGAGCATCAGAGCATCAGCAGATAGGACATCAGGAGGTGTCCTCCACCTGTCCTGGACATGTAATACAGAGAGGTGTGAATATAAATCAGACTGCCCCCCTCCCCCCTTAACACTGTGAAATCAGTTTAGTGCTTTACTACTCATTTAATGATGAAGAGTTTTTGGACGGTAGTCTTCCTTGCTGCTGCAGGGTTGTGAGTGTGATGGTTGTGCTCAGACTGTGCAGAGATGTGAGCTTGTTTTTAGAGGCGAGCAGTTCCAGGTGCCTTCATCCAGACGTATTCACTTCAGGCTCTGAGCGTCCCGTTGCAGGAAGAAGCCATGCTGCACATGAAACTTTGATTCAGACCTGAATGGCTTTTATTTCCACACTAAGTCTATAGAAATGAATGTAGGATTATAAACAGCCATCCCAGCACAACGCGACTGTGTCACAGTCAAATAAGCAGCTTTTACAATAACGTGCTACTCCAACTATATCCTCATTCTAATATAAAGCCACATTTCCTTTACTAGACTAACTTGTGGATTTCTTTGGTCTGGAATCAAACGTCATTTTACAAGAAGTGATATGAAAACAGTGAGCTAAACCAGAAAACGTCCTGGTTAAGTAACGCTTGTATATGTGCTGCACTAAGACTTGTAATAAGAAATCTTTTAGAGGCGAAACAGGTCAAATTAATTAAATACTCTGTGGATTTCACTGATTTATTGATCATATGAAGACTTATAAAAGAACTCAGAGGCTGATCTATTGATCCAAAAGGCTGCTTGTTTATTAAACAAAACAACAAAAACACATTGTTAGAGAGGTGTTGTTATCCAGCAACCGCATTTTAATCTGGAGGGTGTGATGAGGTGACACGATACAGGCTTTAGGAGCAGTTGCAGGTAAAGAGGGAGGACAAGTCAAGTGGGAACAGACAGGGAAGGGGATGCCAGAGAGACGATTAAAATGGTAGATCAGAGTGTGTATGCGTGCTGGGTGCTCTGGTTTCCTCCCACTGTTCAGAAACAGGCATGTTACCTGTTCACTCTCAACCAGAGATGGCAACTCTGGTCCTTGAGGGCCGCAGTCCTGCAACTGTTCTACATCAGACCTAACTCGTGCAGAGCTTAACATCAATGCTAATTACCCACTGATTGGAGTGAGGTTTGTTTCAGCAGGAAAAGTCCAACACATGCAGGACTGAAGCCATTTCAGGACCAGAGTTTCCCAACATTGCTCTAAACTCTCCCCAGGAGCAGGTGGGTCGACTTTTCTGTCTCTGCGTTGGACTGGCGACTAGTCCAGCTGCACCTAGTAGTCACCGGGATAGACTGCAGCTTCTCTGCAGCACCATTTGTTTGCAGCATTGCTTGCATTAGAGACGTTCAGCTGTTTCTGCATAAAGCTAGTCTCTCCGTCCAACATGTTATCAGGTAAACTGGGTTTTTTTTTTCTAGTTTAATGTGCCGCTGGTCCACGAGCAGACTGACGTAAGGATGAACTCTGTAGCTCGGTTCATGTTTTCTAAGGGACTTGCTGCTGTTGGCGATATTTATGCCACACTTAATTGTTTGTTAAATAAATTCCTGCCTCATGCAGCACACTGAATGTGTCTTTTTCCATCTTTATGCCAAACGGCTTGTTTTTAGAAGAAACAATGTGAATGAGTTTGATTATTTTTTCTCCATGTTCAGAAAACATTGACGTGATTTTGTTTTTCATAGAGTAAAACTTCACAGTTCCCTTTGTGTAAGCTGTGATCAGAAGGGGTCTTCAGCAGTTCTTCAGTCTGGAGGAAGGAAAATGAAAATGTTGCATTGATGTTAATATTTTTTTTTCTCTTATTTATAAAGGGAAAATGGTTGAGGGGCTTTTTCTGCACCCTGTTCATCTTGTTCAGCATGTGCACTTTATTAAGTCACCTTTCAAAACAGTCTTCCGTGGGAGATACTTAACCACAAGTTCCCGAAATGGCATTGCAGTGTCTACAGGATCATTATGATGCAAGGCAAGTTTATTTATACAGCACCTTTCATGTACAGGACAGCTCAAAGCAAAGCAGATCAAACCTGGTCCCAAATCTCACTGATTATTTGTGTCGTGTGAATTCGACCATGAAATGATGCATACATTTCTGCCTACCTTCCATTTAAATGTCTTAATCTGCAGCGGGACCTTTTTTACCACTCGGTGTGACTGTGGGATGATGCTCCTGCTTGTTTGATGAGCAGCAGGGAAGCATTATTGGTGTTTCATGTGCCATGTGAGCAACGTCTAAATGAATTATCAATGAAGTTCTTTATTGTAAATATGAAACACAAAGAAGATGACTGGAACGAAGGCCAGACTTCTGTACTAATATAATACTTGCTGTAAAGTTTTAATTGAATGGATTTATTGCATGATGGAAGAAAAGGAATGAAGGTTGTACCACATTGTACTTGTTCTGTAAATAATTACTGCTGTGATGCCTTTATGGAGTAAATTTCGTAGTTTATCTTCATGTAAATCAGTAAATGGTGAAAGTTGATTAATATGATGTCAATGCCTTAGTGTTTAATGGAGTCCTGTTTGGTTTGTAAGTTAGGGTTAAAGTTAAAGACAATACAGGCTCTTTTCAGGTCCCATTTCTGTGGTTCAGGTCACTTCCTCCACTATGTTCCTGTTCTTCCTCTTTCCAGTGAGAAGCTGCAGGGTAAATGCACCTGCAGCCTTTGTGGTTGGCTTTTACTGGGAATTCGGTTTTAAATGATGATGTCCTGTCTGACTAACAGAGCAATAAATAAAGATGGAGGAGCAAAACACAATGAGTAAAGAAGTTATTAAATCAAATCAAACTTTATTTATCAAGCGCTTTTCATGCTTTGGCAACACAAAGTGTTTTACATTATAAAATCAATTAAAAGAAAATAAAACAAAGACAACTTAAAATAGGTAGAAACATCTGGATCGGCACTGATGTTGATGTGAGGAAACCATATAACGAGATCTATCCACACCAGGAGATAGTGCCCCCACGTCCATAGAAGCATACAGCAACCACCCAGCACCTAGGACAAGGCA
>JBAMHV010000022.1:752428-773904 GCA_037177535.1 Pseudomugil gertrudae
GAGAGAGAAAGAGAGAGAGAGAGAGAGAGAGAGAGAGAGAGAGAGAGAGAGAGAGAGAGAGAGAGAGAGAGAGAGAAGAAGAAGTGGACCAATGACATCCTTGACTTTGATTTTAGATTGATCTAAGGGTTTCTGTCTTTTCCCATCGGACATGTTCGTCCACATCTTTCTTTGGCTGATTTCTATCAAAATGGAATAAATGTGACTGCAGTCTGTAGGAAGAGCTGGATAAGAACAAATTTGCTGATATGGCTTGAGTTTTCAGATATGCGAGTATTCTCCAGCCCACTATGACCTGCAGCTCAGCAGTGGATTCAGTAGATCAGTCTGCAGGAGCTTTCACATCACCAGCTTTCCATCCAAGAAAATCCATTCAAGTCATCTTTTTCAGACAATATGTTCATAACACGTGGAATATTTGTTTCCCGTATCAAAATGGCATGTTAGATCATCAGGTTCTCCCCCATGATCCAGTCATTTCTCCTGGATGTAAAGATGATAATGATGTTCTCTCTCTTCTCGCTTTCTCTCAGTTTTTACATTGATTTGGAGGAAGGGGATGAGCAGCAGTTCTGAGTTTACAGTTTCCCTCCTCTTGTGGTGAAAATGGTGGAAGCATTAGAAACTCAGCACTGAAAGGAAAAAGAAATCAGAATTTAGTCAGACTGCAGCAGTTAGATCAGGATTCCTGATCCTCCAGACACCAGACCTTGATCCTGATGAGGAATGACGTATGAGGTACAGCCAATAAAAATGAATGTAGTAAAATCCATTCACAGAGTTCATTTAACTCTAGTTATCAGATTCAACGTCCAGGTCTGGTGCAGATCAAAGTGGTGCCAGTGAATGATGCAGGTGGGTAAATTAATGTCTTCTTTGCTTCACTAACATGGAGCGAGCAGCACCAGCTGAACTTTATCACAGCTTAGTACAGGACTCACACTTCCTGTATGTCTGCAGGGTAACACATCACAACAAACCCCGTTGGTCGGGTCCTCTAAACGTGTGCTGAAGATGTTTAAACATTCTGTTTCACAAATTAGTATTGGAAGAAAGTGACTGCTGACATTACCACAGCTCATCCAGAGACATTGTGTCCTCGGTGGTAGTCACTATAAATATAGAAGCCTAGCTGGTGCAGCATGCTCCTGTTGTTTGCTTCCATATGATCCTGCCATGTTGATAAAAGCTTATTTGGACTAAAGAGTTCAATCCATCTCAGATTTTATGAGAAGCAATGAGCAAAAATTATTTTAGCCACCGTCACATGATTTATTAAAAAAAAGTCCTGTTGGAAAATAAACGATGAATGAAGCCTTTTTGCCAAAAGCATCAACACTTTAAAGCATTGTTTATTGAAATGGATTTAGATGGGTTGGCATAGCACTTCTGTGCTCAAATAACATAATTTCCCCCTGAGAACTAAGTCAGAAGCTGTGTTTCCATCACCCCTAGAACTGCACAATGTCTATGGCATAAAAACTGGTAACGGAAAGAAAACCTCAGATATCACAGAAACACATCACGCTCTCATGAGGTGGTTTTTAAATAACAAATGTTCTGCTTTTACGTGTCATAAAACAAGATAAAGACGAGCAGAGTATATGGACAGAGGAGGTAGAAGTCTTTTTTTTTACAAATGATTATAGAAAAAACATTTCTGAATGCAAACACAGCATTTTAGGATGAATTAGAAAGAGAAATGAGGAAGAATGGTTTTAGAAAGCTATCCACAGTCCTCCCAGGCAAGCAGAAAAGCATGAAACAATGCTACCTGGCTACCAAAGCTGCTAGCAAGGTGCTAAGCACCTTTCTGTGGGAACATCTGCAAATACCTGCAATCAAAGCACAGCCTAAGAACCAGGAGCTTTATTACTATTATCAGATGCTCATCTATAATCCAACATCAATGCAGATTAAGGAAAAGCTAAACAGTCTGTTTTGGTGAGTTTTGGTGGAGCCATACTGAGCTGCTGACTTTTTCATGGCCCTTTGCTTCTTTGAGTATTTTGTCTGTGCAAAACATCCCATTTTCTCTAGTTTCCATGCTGAGAAAAAACCTTTTTAATGATCTATTTCATTATACATTCCATTCTCTATCAATAGATTTCCCTTTAAGCTGGTTCTCATCCACATCTTTGGATCTAGCTTCTACCACCCTCTACAGGGGAAACCTGTCCAGTTTGCTGCCAGCCCATTAGAAGTGTATGTGAAGCTCTGGATGGCAGATGTGGCCTATTAGTGGAAGAATTCAGAAAAAAACACGATTAACGGAAGACGGCTCGGATCCGACGTTAGAAACCGCAGGTATTCTGCTTTAACCTATTCACTCATGTCTGGTGCAGCGCTGGTGAAAAATGGAAAACATTATTTAAAGCGTATCATTTGTTTGAGTTGTGTGAGAGTGTGTCAGAGTGTGTCAGAGCACATACTGATCTGAGTCTCCATTCCGAGTGTAGCAGATTATCCTGGCCTGAGTGCATCTTAACAAATATATTAGACCACCTATCAGGAAAATAAATGAATCATTTCATTATTATTTATTAAGAAAATAAACAATTGGAATAACAAAACATGTCCTTATTGACAAATAATAACCAAATATGTGAATATTTTGTATGAGTAGCTCTAGCTGAGATAACAGCTTGCATTCTTGCTGGTATTGTTTTTTTTTTACTGTATTTTTACAAGGTCTCTGTTGTTATTGAGTTCCAAACAGCTGTGCCAGAAGCTTGCTTTGGACTTGGTGTGATCAATCTTTCACTTCACTCCCATATCTGTTCAATGGGAGTAAATACATTTAGGGGATTAACCATTATAGAAACATGAAAAGAGACTTTGGTAAATAAAAATACTGTTGGACTACGGCTGAAGTGTCAAACACTGGTGATCTAATAAATGTGTTAAGCACTGAATGTTGTTTAAAGCTTCATGCCACGTAAGGAAAAAAAAACACTGTTCAATGTCTGCCTTTCTTTTTCTGAGTCAGTTTTCCTCCTAAAAGAATGCGATGGGCTGCAGTGGGATTATGATGGGTGACCACCTATTCGTACCCTACCAGGTAAAGGCAGCAAAAAGAAAGTAAACAGAGATGAGCATTTACTGAACCACACCTCACTAAACCATCCTAAGCTGGACTCTGTGGTGGAAACAGGGCTAAATATACGTAGTTGTTGGAGTTTGTTGACTGTGGGAGACATAACCTAATAATCCTTTCCTGATTAATCTCTGGAGATACCTGTTCGGTTTAGACTCTTTAGACCTCTCAGGGAGACCTGAAGTCCTCATGTCTTTCTTTTTGCACCTTTTCCCCTGCCGCTGTTGTATTTTTGGGTTCCACACATAGACTGTAAGAAACGATGAACAGAGCATGCGTGATGTCCCCGATATGTTTTTGAAACAGTGGAGGGAAGCTCGTTGGGCGGTTCCTACCGTTACATCTTTGCAGCGTCATATGTGCTGCTGCCCTCAGAAACAAACAAAAATGGGAAAAAAGCTGAGGGGGTTCAAACTCTGAGCTGCCTGTAGCTACCTGTGCCAAAATCAAGATTAAATAACATCTAAACAGATCAGTTATTTAAAAAAATCCACCATTCTCACAGTTATCATGAAAGCTAACTGGATCTATTAAACCTAAAAGGTGGAGGATTCAGTAGAAGAACATTTGTTGTTGTCATTTACACTTTGTTGTACATTTGTCGTGGAACTTGTAAGCTCTTGTGAACCAGGGCTGAGCACATTGAACTTTCATTCTGGAAGACATTTCCACTAAACCTCTACATTGCTTCCATCTATCAGCGTTGAATTGTTGGTTGCTGGCAACCACAACCCAGCAGACACAACCAGCTTAGCTAACTTTTAGCAGGCTCATGAAAGCTTACTTGGATACTCTTGTACCAAGCACAATCCAGGAAAACATTTTGGGACCTGGGGTCGAGGATAGGTCTATCTATGGCTCTATTTGCTCAGCCAACAGCCCATTCTAATTCTGGCCCTTCAGATCTCCTCATTTGCTGATCATTGATGAGAAATCAAATGTGTTTCTTCTGTCCAATCTACTGAGAAACTTTGGTGAGAGACCTTATGGGCGCATGGAAAAGTTAACGGGAAATGTTACATTGCTACCAACACAAGCAACATGTTCTCTGTGACAGAGTGGTGCTGGTAAGCAGAAAACCAGTTTTTACTTTAACTTTACTTTCTTCTGCTCTACTTTGCCATATGATATATGTATCCATCCATATGTATCAGGTCTTATAGGAAATAATCTTTATGAATTTACTTTTTGTGTCTAAATCCTGGTGTAGAGGCAGTAAGGCAAGATGGATGTGGCACATATGCTTGCCATTAGTGTATGATTATTAAAACGATCTGATTGGCTGTCTTCAACTCTTCACTGTAAGATACAGTAGTAAATAAAAATATCACTTAAAATTCAATTTGGGATTGCCAGATGTCAATCCATTAAAATAAATGAAAACAGGACAGAAAGAAACCTTGCCCAGAAGGCTGATGGTTGGTTTGTTGGATTATATCAGCACATTTGAACCTATAGATGCTACTGGCAAAGAGGCAGAGGGCACTCCTGTGATGTCAGGAATTATAGAAAGAGATGTTTCTTTACCACAACTGCACAGCGTTCAAACTCCTTTCAGGGTTGAGCAAAAACTAAAGCAAAACTTGGCTCAACAAATAAAACTGCTGTTAATCTGGATTTTCCAGAAGTATTAGGTGAAAAGGAAGCCACAACATAGTACTGTGAGTCTAACCAGGCAAAAGAATCAAACACACAACTAAGCAAAATGCAAACTCTGCATCATAAAGCTTTCTGATCACAGCAGCATGCACACAATAAAATACAGAGCTTGTATATTACACACAAACCTTTCCTGGTTGTGGTCACCCAGGATGCTGGTCAGTTAACACATCTATGATTAAAACTTTAGTGTTCCAGTCAGAGGACTGCAGCCAACCAGGTCCAGATTGAAATGTGAACTGTCCAGACCAGACCGTGGCCAAGTAACACAAATGTCTTTGTCATGTGAAACAAAGAGCAGCTGCATCAGGTCAGGTTCTCCTTTTGTTTAATTCTGGTGCACTTTGTTTGCCCGAACAGCAAACTGCACCTGTGTGGGATAAAACAAGCTGTATGTGGGTTTGGTGAAGTCTGTTTGACCCAGATGTGGAACAAACAGAGACAACAACAAAAAAAAGTGAAACACAGCAAAAAAAAAAACCAAACAACATAAATCAAAGATGTCACACTGACAAGTAACCGCACAAATGATATTAGGAAGAACTTCCCATTCTTACATGCTTCTTTCTTTCAGTCCTCCACATCACCACACTTTCTGTCTCGCCCAGAACTTTTCCTTCTCCATCTCCTCTCTCTGATGCTGTTTTGCTGACAGACCACTCAGAACACATCATTTTTAACATCTCTTCCCCTTCTCCTCAAGTACAGCTTAGCACTCAAGTCTTCTCCATGTCTTTTTTCCTTTCTGAATCCAGTCGGCTCAAGATTTATTTTCTTTGTTCAACAATTCTTTGATTTCACTTTTTTTTTTTATCAGTAGAATCTCACAGATATTGGGATCTATTAGTGGGAAAGGGCAGAAAAAACCAGGAGAGGACACAGGAAGAAGCTAGGAGGGACACTTGAACAAGGACATATAACAGTATATCAGAAAGAGGGCAGTATAACAGAATATAAGGCAAGCACATGCACTGAAAATAGCAATCTGGACCCCCATCCCCCCCCATCACCAACATGGTGGAACATAGCAGGAGATTCAGAAATAAATACCTGTGCTGGGAATGGATAAGAGAAGAGGAAGCCAAAGAGTGGCAGAAGAAGTATGAAGTGCTTCTATATTCATTCAACAATCTTCCATATTCCTCCGATAATGCAGTCATTTGACGCAACATTGTTCCAATGACAAAATGTCCTATTGCCATTTATATTGTCCTTTTAGACCTCCTTGTTTTAATTTCATTCTGCTTTACAAAACAGAGCCCGGATCAGGAATCAGACCAGCATCTGGAATCACATGTGGTTCAGGAACAGTACTTCTGATCCGTACCAGATAGTATGTCCCTGTGGGGCTTGTAAGGGTTAACTTTGGACTGCAGATAAGGTCCCACATGGATCTTTCCACTGTGACCTCACCTTTGCTTGCCCATTTGTATTCCAAGTTAGATTTTGACTGGATTTCACAACTGGATCCCAACTTGGTGAGTTTCATAGAACATTTCTCAGCCAGTATGTCCAAGAGTTGGACATACTGGCTGGGATAAGTGGGTGGGCCCTGAGTGGGCTTGAATAGGGAAAATTTTGCAGGTCTTGTTTGGTATCCATTACATAGACACCATACATGAAGCCCATGTGGTATGAGGCCCATAATGAAGTAGGTGGGCAGGGTGGGCTCAACTTCCTGAACTTCAGTTTGATATGTGTTCAAGATGTCTTTTAGGGGGAACCCAATAAATACACTTTGTATGATTCTTGATTATACATATCGTTATGTTTATGTGTATGTTATGTTTACCAAAGTATATACTTTATTATATATAATGTAAATGTAAAGGTAAATAGAAAAACAACTCTCCTGACACCACCAGAAAGCAGAGCAAGTGCTCAACATGTTCCAGAAAAGGAATATGGCTCAGACAAGCCAATGGGACATGTCCTTGTGTGAGGACGCTATCTCTCAGGAGGGTGAACGGGTCACATGGGCTGGGGAAATGGGCCCCAAGTTGGCCCCAACTGAAACAGTCAAAATCACCCTGAAACACATTGGGCAAACAAAGGTAAGGTCACCATGAAAACTGCAGACAATCCCCCATGGGACCCTTACAGGTTCCACAAGGCCATGCTGCCTGGACAATCACACCTGGATCGTAAATCAGACTTCTGGATCTGGAATCAGAACTGATCAGGAGTCAGCTCTGGACAAGAAATCAGGTTTGGAGGTACGTAACATGACTGGACTGGATTATTCTATAGGTTCAAGGTTTTATGGAATGAAAAGGTTTTGGAAAGTCAGTTTAGGGCCCCACAGGTTTTAAAGCTTGTTGATGGGTCCCAGGGGTGTAGGGGTTTTGATTGGGGTCCAGAGGCTGGTTTTTCCTAAGGCCACTGGTATTTCAACTGTCACTGTTGTGTTGAAAAGAAGCACAGCTTTTATTCGTTTCTGTAGAAAAACAGCGAATAAAGATCTAAAGACAGACAGATGGAAATGAAAGTATGAAATGAAGAGAAGTTGTGTGGATGAAGGGTCCAAGAAGCTTTTTCTGTCAACCCCAAACAATAGAATAAAAGCTAATGATATAGGAATCTGGATTTTCTCTTTTTTTTGTTAATGTAATAAGTTCACAGTTTCTGCTTCTTGTTGCATATATCTGATGCAAAGCGTTCACTTCCCCAGTCACAGGAACCTACATCAGAGGATAGAACTGGAATAGTTGTCTTACAGCTATCTCAGCATCTATATAAAAGCAGTTCAAACCTGAAAAAATAAACTTTACTCCTCCCTCCCAATCCCTGGGCCTTTTTCGACCTAGCTGGTTCCCATTCTGGTTCTGGGCCAGAGCCAGATGAGGCATCAGTTCTTTGGTTTTCGACGTCTAAGCACCGGCTCCGGGTTCTCAAAACTCAATCCAGGCACCAGCTCTGTGCTGGGCCAGAGTGGAGAACCGGTTCAGCAGCTTGAACCTAAAGCTGGGGGGCAAAATAATAGTGTTGAAACATGAACCCACATCTGAATACAAGCAAAGAAATGGACCCTAAGAACAAGCAGAATACGTCTGAGGAGGAGACTTTGTGTTTCCTGGCTTAATGGTTATCTGTGGAGATTCAAAGTAAATAAAACATGCAAATCAGACAAAGTCTGTGTTCATACAAAAACGATACCGTGGTGGACGATTTCGTGGTGAACAAAAGCGTGGTGGACGATAGCGTGGAGGACACTAGTATGGTAGATGATAGCGTTGAGGGCGATAGCGAAGAGGGCGATACCGTGGTGGACGATATCGTGGTGGACGATATCGTGGTGGACGATACCGTGGTGGACGATATCGTGGTGGACGATAGCGTGGTGGATGATAGCGTGGTGGCCGATAGCGTGGAGGACACTAGCGTAGTAGACGATAGCGTGGTGGATGATACCGTGGTGGACGATACCGTGGTGGATGATACCGTGGTGGACGATACCGTGGTGGATGATACCGTGGTGAAAACTCATAACTTCAACACCACGGTCTGCTAAGTGTTGCTGTTATAGTGTTACTCATATGCGACGGGAGGCTGTGACATTTATTATTATCACGTAAACATGATGTAGACGTAATGACGCAGAACCGACCAGGCTCTTTCAGTCGAAAACAAAACTGGTTCTTTGGAAGCACTGGAGTTGAACCAGCTAGGCTCTGGCTCCTGCACCGAACCAGCACGGGGACCAGCTTGGTTGAAATCCCCCCATGTTACAGTATCTAACCTGATTTGTAATTACCAATAGCATTGTAGTATTTTATCATGCAGAACATCAGCTCGTCCCACATCTTCCACACAGACAAAAGGTGTTTTTTTTTTTGGCTTGCATGCAAGTGCATGTGTATGCATCTAAACACATACACATTTATACACTTTAAATGTTCTTTACATTTTCATTAAGCTTGATACAAAATATTAATCATGAGTGCCCTTATTATTGCATTGAAAACCCATGCAGATTCTTAAAAACACTAACTACATATTTTACATGTTTTCTTTCAGTTTCATCTGACAGAATCAACAAATGATCTCTGGAGAAGACAGTAGACAGGTGAGAAGATGAAGGGGGCAAAATGAATGGATCCCAGAACTTCCTTCTGACTACATTGGTCATTCTTTCACACTGGACAAGCTGGAAACTGATCCAGCCTGAATTCTATCCAAAATGGGGAAAAGAACTGCTTAAATGGGCTCAAAGGAATTTCCTATTCAGCAGAGTAAGTGAGGACATGATGGAAGGGGGTAGAGGGGGGTGTAGTGAGCTACATGGAGATAAAACAGGTTCAAAATAGAACATGGTTAAAAACAATGAGACAGGTATTCATTCTGTCTGTTGAGGCCAGGTGCATTAAACACAACTAACAGATTAAAGTCTGCTACAGTTCATAGCAAAGGTTTCAAACCCAAAACATTTCTGCACAATAATCAGTCAAAAAAAACCCAATATTAAACTTTGATAAAAACAAACAAACAAAAACCCAAAAACAATCATAATAAAGGAAAGGAAGCTGTTTATTGTGCATCTCAGGACAGAGGTAGATGCTGGTCCCATTGTCAATGTCTCATCTACATGGAATATTTCTTTTGTCATTGCTTTCTCACTTCTTCTTTTGTGGTGTTTGGCGTCTGCTCCTCTTCTACCATGGGCTGTCGCTCCAGTAGCCGTTCATGGGGCCTCCTACTGAGCAGCAGCAGCAGCCAAAAACAAAGACAAGATGGACGGAGAGAAGAGGGAGGGCAGGGATGGGATCAGGGCAAAAACAGGGAAAGAAAGAGAAGCCAAAAAGGGACAGAACTAAAAAATATTGCCATTGGCTGCTGAGTCACACTGGGGTCAGTGCAAGTAATTACGCTGCAGGTGGCGGTGATGATGGTGTGATGAACTCCGACCTGAGGAAAAGCCAGCTTCTCACCTTCAGGCTAAGCTGCAACGTCTGAAACTTTCCCACATAAACACAGTCAGTTTCTCCGTTACAGAACTCTGAAAACAGAATTTTCTGGTGACATCTGAAAACTGCAGTCAGGTTGGGTTAGCTTTAGCTTCTGCATGACATTTAGAAGCAATGAGTGAAACCTGGCTGCTCTCGAAGCTGAAACAAACTGGAATTTAATATCTCTTCTTATAATTGATGAATGATGGGCAGTTTTATGGAGTCTTTATAGGCCAGAACCAGGTTTTTCTCTGCTAAGCACATTCTCACTGCAGTATCTTTACATCAAACCTGACCGGACTGGAACAAGTAATCAGGGGTTTCCTAATTTTACAGCTCAGTCTTTGATGAGAGCTCAGGTGAGAGGACAGCAGGCGGAGGATGAACTGGGGGGAGCTTCTGATCCTACCATAGCTTCTCTGACTACTTGAACCCCCGATGGGCGTGCTGGGACAAGGGGTTAATAATGCTTTTACAAACATTTTTGTATTTTCTTTGTACATTCACCAGCTCTCATATGTTCATCACTTCTGACATTCCCAACTTTGAAATTATTTTAAATAATTAAGCTGATTTAATCAAAGCAGAAATAATCTCAGCACGTGCCACTAGAGGCCTAAAAACATGGTTGCCTGTGAAGGTATCCCAAAGGGAAAAAACCCAAACCAGACCATTTTTCCTTCCTTCTGTTTTAGTAAAACCACCTGATTCTGCTTTTAACACTGAGGTGGACAAATGTAGATTTTTATCAAGCTTGTCTGCATTTGCATATTTTACTGAACCCTTTAACATGTTTACATTAAATGTGCACTGCAGTCTTCTTATTTCAAGTCAAGCTGTAAATCTTTTTTTATGATATTGTTCTATAAGGGAAGATTAATGACCAGGTTTATCTTACATCTCCTAAAGGGCTCCGGATGGGGAACCACTGAACTAAGACTTTATTTCTATGTTCCTCGGCATCTGTTTCCAAAAAACGTTTTTTTTTTCAGTAAGAAGAAAAATAAAGAGCAGACGTGTCATATTTTATCACCACGTTATCACTGTAATCTCTTTCAGCCTCGTGTCCCTGCACTACATCTAGAACACAAAGAAGTTCATATCTGGCCAAAATGGCATCTTCACAGTATTGCAGTTAGAAAAGTTTAGCCTTTTTAGTCCATTTGCAGGTCTGAACCAACCATGCTGTGATATTATGTCCCTGTGTGATGTTCTAAAGCTTCATAATTTGAAAGCTTTCTTATTCATAGCTATACTTATCAGGGGTAAAAGAAGTGCAAGTGCAGTCAAAATGCAACAGGGAAGCTAACTAGGCTACCATCTATCCCTGTTAGTAAAGCGTGCGTGCTGATGTATGTTGGACTAGTTTAGACATTAGCTAAAGCATCTATTTGACATTAATCATGGAGGTTTCTTTGTCTCTGGTATTTAATCTTTAATATGGCCCAGGCGGATTCAGCAACATAAATTCTTTGTTGTTTTCTTTATCAGGAGAAAACATGAAGAATGAAATGAAAGATGAGAAACAGCTGTGATCATGATTTTCATTCTGTTGAATAATCTAAAAAAAAACAAAGGAAAGCGCTTGATTTGTTTGTTATTGTGGATCTTTGTTTGCCAAGCTACAAGATGGAAGGTATAGGTGAGTGGCATCGTCTGAGGCCAGGTGGCTCAAAGGGCTCAAAGGTGGAATTGGTGATGGGGGTGAGTCGCAGCGGGCCTCCCGTCATCCCAGAGATGTTATTCAGGCTGCGCGACTTCTCATAACCTGTGGCTACATGACATGCACAAGTCAGAGAGCAGAGGTTAGAGCAAAGTGACGGTCATTCACGGCAGGTATGAGCAGACCAGTATGTTGATGAGAGAAAATCATGTTCCGGTCAGTGTTGTTATGTTATGACAGCATCAGATACAGCAAACACAAACCAACCAGTGCAGTTACAAGCACCGGTAGCAAAAAGAAATAAATCAAAAAAAAAATCAGGTAATCATTTTAGATCAAAGGAGAAAATAGGAAAAAGATGGACAGACAGATGGATGGAGGGACAAACAGATGGACAGAAAGACACAGACAGAGACAGGACAAAACAGGAACGTGGGTTATGAAAATCAGCTCTTAGTTCATACCTGCAAACTCACAAGATGGCAAACTAAACCCTCTTAAAGGGGTCTGGGGATAGAAATGGAGTCATTTTAACAGCAAAGTGAAGCATTCTGGTGTACTCTGAAGAAATCAAACATTTTCATCCAAATAGTAGTTTGTAGTTTTTATACAGTAATTGAAATGAAGGAAAACCACACGACCGTCCTGAAGCTCTTCTCGAGGACACCTGCTTTTTCTGCCTTCTGTCTAAAATGACACTCAAAATAAATTAAATATGTTCAACAACTAAAAGGCCTGTGTGTATAATAGTGGTCTCAAGAGAGAGTCTGAACATGTGAGATTAGGATAGAACGATTACAATCAAGACCTACATCACCCTGTCATAGTAACATTTCCCTGAAACACAGTAGAAAATGCAGATGTCATCCACTCCTCAAAGAAAGTCATATTATTACTCACAGTGGAAACTAGAAGATGGCAGTTAATCCAAACATGAATAACGTAATACCTGATGAGAAACTGCTACAATACAAGCTAAAAAATTAACCTTTTTCCAGTTAATATAATTTTGCACATGAACCCTTTAATCAATGTTGATGATGGACACGGTTATCATTTAGGAGAACTGAGGGCTAATCCCTAAATTCACAAAACAAACACCGTAGGAATCCAGAAAGAAGCGAAGCCCAAGGAAAAATACCATAAACCCCTTTATCTCCATGGAAGGTAGAAGGACCTTCTCAGTTTATATTAAACTAAAAAAGTACTCGGAGAGCGCGGATCTCTAACAAGCTTATTTATCTCGCAATGATGAAGAATTCTTTGAAACATTCCAGACCGTGATCCGGATCACATCCAGATGTCATCATGTGTTCCTTGTCCCATTTCGTGAACATTTTATGAAAAATTGATCCATAATTTTTAGAGTTATCTTGTTCACAGACAAAAAAACAAACCAGCAAACTCTTCTGGAAACATGACCTCTGCAGTTGGCGGAGGTAACAAAGGCATAGACACATGAGAGGATCTGATAGCTCTATGCACAAAAGGCTCAGCCAGAAATTTACCACATGTCATCCTGACGAAGATGATAAAGGCGATTTAGAGGCTGCAGGGCCAAGCCGAAGGCTCGGCTAGTCGGAGGTTTCCCTCCGTTAACTGAGAAAAGTGTGAAACCTGCTGAGGGAGGTTTATCTACAGCCACATACCCCTGGTCAAAAAGCAGCCAGTGACAGCTCGATCCACCAGGAAGTGGTCCTCTGGGACTGGGTCCAGTGTTAGATCCTTCAACCTGCTGGAACCTTGCGATATGTGAACCGCAAAAATGTGCATTTAGTTAATGTACGAGATTTTTGTGACTCAGGTATGGTTCTAATTGTACGGTGGCCTGAGTACATTAATTTATCCAGCAGTGTGGAGAACAAGCTGCAGGAAGAAGCTGCTCCAGGTGACAGTAGCTACCCACCGAGGTGCTGACTCATCACACCAACCTCCAGAGAACAGAGGAGGCGCTTTGATGTGGTTCACGCTTGAAAGCGTTATTATGGAGCGAGCCATCCACCTTCAGATCTAACTGTGTGAGTGAACTCTTCATCACACTGATAGCATTTATCGCTGCAGCAACGTGCTGCCACTCAGCAACCTTCCTTTTGATTGTTACGTCACAACTTTGACTCGCAAACAGGATCAGAAGTACGACTTCAGTCTGTGAAAATTTACGTTTACGTGTCCTTTCAGTTGCCATCATTCATTGTGAAACGCCGCAGACATTCGTTGATTCATATGCTGACATATGTATGAGCTGCTTTGCGTTGACCGTGTGTGGAAATAGGTGTGTAGGGGCGGGGCTTAAAACCACTATCACCTGCGCAACCTTTTTAGCAAGGTTGTGATGTATAAAAGGAAATTGCGTGAATCTGTGAGCAAGTAGTTTTTTTAAATCAGACCTTTACTTTGGCGTAGCAATTTTTTGTTTTTGTGCGTAAGTACATTTTTAGTAGAGATTCTACGCAAAGTTTTATAAATGAGCCCCCAGCACTGAAACCAGCTTGGCCTTTAAAATCACCTGGAATAGATCCCTTCATCTTCAGTTACACTGGAGATTCTCGTGCTTGTCACAATTTTGCAACTTCAGCACTTAAGCATTAAACAATAAATATGTGGTTCATCAGACTAATAGTTTGATATGTGGGTATCTCCCTGTAGCTCAGGGGAATCTGATCCCAGCTTCCCCAGACATCATGTTGTCCTTGTTTAAGACACTTAGCCCCATGTTGCCTTCAATGTACTCACTGGTGATTAAATGTGTTTGATGGTGAATGCACTTTGCATTGCCAAAGTGCTTTGAGTGGTGAAAACGACTAGAAAAGTACAGTCCATTCATTGTTTAAATTGAAATCTTTTTGCTTTGGCATGCATTAGCTTAGCATAGCACCCAGTGTCTGCCAAATAAGCAGCCATATGCCGCATTCAACAATTCACTGCCAAGCTTACATAACGGATTTGTATTGTTTGTTTTTCTCTTTAGCTATGTGTCTGACTTAAGTGTAAAACTACCTTGCACCTGTAACTATTAATCTACATAAATAGTTTGTGGTAGCTCATGGATGCAGTTGGCAGTTCGCAAATGCTATGATCAAAGATGACAAACAATAGTAAAGCTCCGATATCTTTTGCGTTGCATACACTGATCAGCCATGATGGTTTTAAAACAATAAAATAATACTAACTTACCAGAATGACATCTACCACTTATAGTATGTTTTCACAGGTTTTAAAATGATCTCTGCCCTCAAGGTCCACTGTCCTTGTAGACTTTTGATGTTTCCTTCTTTCAACACTCTTTTAATCTCTCAATTGCAGACTTGTGTAGAGCTTCTCAGAAATCCCTTCTATTTGTTTATCAGGTGTGTTGCAGCAGGGAAACAACATATACCTGCAGGGTAGTGCTTCTTGAGGACCATGGTTGCGGATCACTGTAATAGCTGATTAGTGTAGTCAGGGCTCTCTGACTCCAGTTTGCTGTCACGTTCTGCACAATGACCCAGTAATCTGAGTCAGGTATGTTTGAGTGGGAAATATATAAAGCCTGGAAAAAAGTGGCCTTTAAGGACCAGAGTTTGATGTCCCTGAACAAACGGTGATTTGTTATCCTGGTAGCAGATCAATTCTGTGCTTTCACCTCCTCCATTGTTTTAAAAGCAAAGCAAAAGCAAAGATTTCTAGCACTGCTATGGCTTGTTTTACATACCTCCTCTTGTCACACTTTAGTAACACAACGCAGGGAGAGAGACTGAGGAGGATAGCCTGAAGATAGGATGGACACACCATTGTTAGAATGGAAAGGGAAAAGAAGGCGGGTAAAGGGTGGGGAGGGTGGTAGAGTGAAGGAAATAGGAGTAAAGAGTTAAGTAAAATGAGTGATAGTTAATGAGCTGTTGACTAAACTAGTGAGAAACACTTCCATGTCTTTTATAATCAGTAACATTTGCTAAATGTGAATAATTCTGATCACAATCCTGTTCAAGTAGCACAGGGGAAACATGCTTCACTAAAGCATGTTTAAACAAAGTCTGTATAAAATCTCTGTAATGTTTTTACCGGAGTTTTCTGACACTTTTTGAGCCAAAATTAACACCCCCTGTGTCTTATACTGATAAATTACTCAATTGTTTAGCTGTAACAACCATAAAACAACAGTTTCTCGTTAAAACAAAAAACTTTTCTCATAATGAAAAAGTTTCTCATTAAAATGAAATTCATATCATGAAATCTTCTCATGGAAATGACAAAGTTATCTCGTTATAACGTGATGGTTAAACGTCGCCTTCTTGAGTCTCATCTGGAAGGAACAGAGTGAGAAGATGGAGCGAGACGTGGAGCCCAGAGTCATACTTATGAAGCGTCTTGTCTGCTTCACTGTAGCAGGACTGTTACTGCAGTGCAGTGGTAGCCTACTGTCTACAGATGAGAACAACACTGAGCTTAAAATTAAATCTTACAATGCATGTAATGTATATGTTTATTCTACACAATGATGAATTCTTCTGCATGAAGTTATGTGTTTATTACATTCTATCATGATAGATCATCTATCATACACAAAACATATGTCACTATGATGACATGATGTTTATTAGTGTGGGAATGAGTTCCTGTCAGTACATTGTAGCAGCATAGTTCCCAGCAGGAACATGCACATTGTGTCATACGTTTGTTTTGATTTATGTTTAATATTTTCTGTAGGGTACAGTAAATCACTGTTAATAGTAAGACAGGTTGGGTGGGGGGGATGGGTCAACAGTCAGGACCCATCCCCCCCACCCGAAGTCGGAGGGTGGATATTCTCTTTTTTACCGGGGTGAGCCTCAATGGAGAAGCACCCACCCAGGGGGCAATTAGTATGCCCACACATGCCTGGTGCCCCTCACTGGGGGCAATGCCAGAGCCAAAGAAAGTCCAACCCTTCGTGAGGATACTGGTTCCAGAGCCCAAGCTGTACGTTGAGGTGAGTCCAACTATGTCTAGTCGGAGCCGCTCAACCTCATGCACCAATTCAGGCTCCTTTCCCACCAGAGAGGTGACGTTCCACGTCCCAAAAGCCAGTTTCTGTAGCCGGGGATCGGACCGCCCAGGGCTACCGTCCTCAGCTGCCGCCCGGCTCACGCTGCACCCAACCTCTGCACAATTGTACTTCCTGGTTACTTTATTTCATAAACACTCTTTTTCTGATAGGGTTTTAAATAAAATACATTATTTTTACAAGGCAACTGTCACCTTTATGGTCATTTTACATGTTTCTGGGGTAAAAGACACTTTTTTTGCCTGGGCTACATCATCACTCGAGAAATGTTACGATAATTGTCTTTGAACATAAATAAAATGATAAAATCAATGACATGGTTTTTGTTTAATAAAGTGTCAATTCTAATTAAAAATTGGTAAGAAAAATTGAGAAGTGTGCCAGAATAACTCATACTTTTTTGGGACTTTTCCATTGGGGTATCAATCCTACTGATTCCGCTCTGAATGGAGAGTTTAACAAACAGACAAAATAAAACACTATAAAAGCTATCTCCTAAGCCTTAGTGTCTGATCATGGGTTTGGGTTGGCTATAAATAACTTAAAGAAAATCTGAAGTATTGTTGAGCAGTAATTTCTGATCCGGCATGCTTTCTGAGAAGGTCCCAGCATTATGTTTTACATTCCCTGTTAAATGTTTTGCTTAAAAGGCACTGTATAAATGCTGGAACTGGAGACAGGTCAGCATATACTAACAGGTCCTGTATAAATGCTGGAACTGGAGCCAGGTCAGCATATACTAACAGGTCCTGTATAAATGCTGGAACTGGAGCCAGGTCAGCATATACTAACAGGTCCTGGTTAAAAACCCAGATGCAGGGCAAAGTGAAGTACCAGCTTATTCTGATCCACATTTATCATGGACTATTTGCCCTGAAGTTAAAAAAATGTTCCATGTAAAGAGAAGTTCACAGCAAATACTGCTCACATCTGGATTGCTAGACAAAGATGCACTAAAAAAAGTTACAATCTAAGATCATGTAAACTATATGTTACAAGGGCTGCACTGAACCACGTTTTACTGGTACTCTCCCAGCATATCATATCTTATTTCTTAAGTATGCACGGTCACATTAGGTCAGTGGTTATTCTGTGGCTAATGTTCTGACAAGCCAGTCATGTGAGCATGTATAGCTGTGGAAGTGTCACTGTTATGTAACTCTACATGTATTTGGATTAGATAAATGCAGTGCTAGACGGGCACTGGAGCTTCTGTTTGGACATTTTGTGTTTGGGATCTAAGTTGAGGGAACATTCATACTGTTCTGCATGCCTGTATGAAATTTCACCCAGTTCTTTTGTTTGTGCACCTTTCTGTCTGTATCTGCTTGTTTGGAAGCTTCACAGTCTCTTCAACTGTTTAAACTTAGCATTAGCATTAGCAGCAAGACTAACACATTTAGATTTGTCACATGGATTTATGGAGGTACAACTAAAACCACCAGGATCATGGCCTACTTACAGCAGCTCATAGGTCAAGGTCAAGGTCAAGGTCAAGTTTATTTATATAGCACATTTTAAAACAGACAGTACTGCCCCAAAGGAGGTGTACTTTCTACCACCAGATGAGGCCCACTTTAAACAAGTATTACAACTAAAAAGAAGTTTTAACCAAAACTCAACATGTAGTTAGAGGACTTGAGATGCTGTAATGTGGTCCAACAATGGTCCTGCTGTGTCAGTAGCAATGGTGGCATAATAAACAAACGTGAGAATACGGTTTAGTCACTGTTGGGTTGCATTGGTCTCACCAGTGAGATTAAGTCCTGACACTAATCGTGTATACAGTGTGTAATTATGCCAGCAAGAGAGAGGCATAAAAGATAGAAAGCTGATTTTTTAAGAGCCTTGTTGGCGCTCAGACGCAAAATCTGGAGGAAATTTTGCATGTGAACGTGATCCTGCCATAAAATGTGACAAGCTGCAAATATTAAAACAATGCTAAAGCTTTTCTCCCAGTGTTTCAGGATTCAGTTAAGGCCAAGTGGAGTTTTCTGGATACTTACCCAGCTATGGTTGTAGGACATGTGTTTGCTCTGCGTTTCTCCTGCTACTTGTCTGGTAAACCTACCTGATTGTTTCAGTCCCACATGACCGAGTCACCAGAAAACATTTCCAGGCTTACATTCCTGATGTTGTTATTGTTCTGTTTTTTTCACAAATATTGCCTTTCGGTTTTATGTCAGACACATTTGACTCTTACATATTAAACAATCTGTAACAGCAGTTTTCAGAAGCGCATTTTCCTGGTGACTGGGCTGATCCTAATGATAAAAATATAATTTGTTTTCTTAACAAACCATCTAAGCAAGGCAGCAGTCAGTGTTCCAGCCGAGGCCAACAGCAAGTCAGATTAGCTAAAAAAAAAAAGATTATTGGGAGCTTTTAAATCACTAATTTTCATTCACATCCTGTATTTGCAAATGAAATGAGTCTTTCTGTTGGCTGGGATGTGAAAACTGACTGAGCTTAGTCCCAAAGGAAGGATCAGAGGAGACCAAACAACCAGACACTTAACAGTGCACAAACTCGCACAATCCCACTGTCACTCTGGCACCTGTCCTGAAGCGACAAGGTTCCCCTCATCCTCATCCTTCCCTTCATTTTTATTTGCTTTTTTATTGCATCTCATTACAATTTAAAACTAATTGAGATTTTTGGAGCAAAATTGGTTTAAAAATGTTAATTAATAATAATATCTGAACTGAAACTAAAGAATGAACGTCCCAAGTTGCTTTGCAGAGATTTCTTCAAAACATTATGCAGAGAAAAAGTGATTGGTACCCTTAACCCTATCTGTAAGTACCAGAGTGAGACGAGACTGGGTGAGAAGAGGAGAAGGAGGAGGAAGAAGAGGAGCAGGAGGACGGAAAGACAGCTACAAAACACAGACAGACACAAGAAGGATGTACACAGAAAAGAAACAGAGAAACAGACAAACAAAAAGATGACAGTGTAACACAGACCAACAAGCGTCAAAATACAAAAGCATGAATGTGCAAACCTAGAGAAGGAGACAGTAACAGAACAGCATCACAACAACAGTAAAGCATCACTGTGACACCTGTCCCCGTGACCTGTCCTCAGGCCGGTGACAGCATTGTGTAGATGGAAACAACGAAGACACACATTCAGACTAATTAACAAGGTGAAATAGTTCCAATCATGTCTGGGTTGCCTGTAAGCATAGATACCAATTCTGTGTCTTCTTACATCACACAGTTTTACATCATATTAGTTCTGTAAAACTAGCATACCACATGTCTGGTGAACATGAAGTGGATTCTTTTTACAAGCACACAGGTTATATTTAGTAAAGGAGTCTCAAATGCAAACAGACATTGTAAACATATAAAACATCCCAGCAATTAGCAGGTGAGATGCAGAGTACTCCCTGGACAAATAAACCTGTATAAAATATAAAACCTGAGATCTATTTTCCATTTGCTGTGGAAAAATCACAGAAGTTAACTTCACAAACAATCTAAGCCTAAAAAAATCTATACATTAATTAATGTGAAGTTAAAACTGCTTTGTTAATTTTATATACCTGTTTATTCCAAAGCAGGGTGGGAGGTGGAGCCTATCCCAACTGCAATCAGGTGAGAAACATTGTACACTCTCACTGGTTCCCAACCTGTTTTTCTCTCTGTCTGCAACTCCAAAAAGCCATGGATCCCCCAGATCGGGCTGAACTAACGTTTAGGCAGCGTTAAGCTAAAGGGAGGTGGAGTTTTAGGACTTTTAAACCAACGTTGGTTCCCTGCTGAACATGTCTGAGTGATGAAGATGGGCACAAGGGGCATCAAACTGTTAGCCATGAATTTCTATAATTTAAACTATACTTGTAGTAGTGGTTTATATTCTTATATGCTTGAATTTCCCTCTGATTTAAGTTTTTCTCCGGGAATGAATAAAGCATCTATCTATCTACCAGCTGCGGACAACCTGACACCAGCCTTGTTGCTAGATTTTTGTGATCTCTGAAGAGTTCAGTGTCTTCCTCTCTCCAACTTTACCAACATTTTAACAGTTTATAGGCTGCTCCACCAGAGAAAATAGGCTGTTATACAAATGCATGCAGCTCCTCTGTCCTGCCTCCTTATGAAAGATCAGACCATAATCTGTTTTTTTACCTCCACCTACAAGCCATTTTTTAAATTTAGAAGCAGCAGCTTCGTCTAACATCAGGAAGCCAGACATTTCACAGACACACAGCACTACTAAAAGTCTGCTGTCATCCAATCTTTTTCTCCACATTTTGTTATTTTATCTTAAGAAAATGGTGACCACCCAGCACTGTCAGCGAGAAGTTACTGCTGCAGGACTTTCAGACCTGGTTCACTTGCTTATTAGAAGATTATTAAACAAATCTTTAGCTTTGATTATTGTTTATTAGGCCCGAGCGCCAAAGACGGTGCGAAGGCCTATTATATCCCTAGTGTTTATTGGGGTCCGAGCCATACAAAGTTGATCTTCAATATGCTGCAGTGACATCATCAATCACTATAAGTGTTGATATGACCATTTCTTGTCAAGGCCTTAGCCCCGCCCACTTGCAACAGGAAAAACAAAAACAGTAAAAAAAAAACTGAGTACCTATGGTAAACATAACTATGGCAAATGATGGTCTGATGCCATGAAACAGGAAGTGCTTGTTCCTCAGCCATGAAGATTTTGATCTGCACAAACCTTGGCATGAATGATCACAGTCATGCTCCAAACTGTGCTCAATTAAAAAATGGTGGAAGATGCAATATGACTCCACAGTGCCACCTATCATTTTTCAATCAGCCCTGTCCTCTACATTGACCGACATGGATTCAGCACAATGGCAGAGCATAGCGATACCTTTTAAAAAAGCCTCTTGGACATATGCGTTTAAACAAACAGGAAGTTTTGAAAAAGTGCCAATTTTGGCATCATTTTTAGCTTTTTTTTAACTGCACATTTTAACAAACTCCTTGTACAGATTTTTTTGTGTTGATGTCAAAATTGTCCTGGACCCTCTAGAGCAGGGGTCTCCAACTCCGGTCCTCGAGAGCTACCATCCTGCAGGTTTGAGTGTTTTCCTGGTGAGACTTAATT
>JBAMHV010000022.1:777113-787530 GCA_037177535.1 Pseudomugil gertrudae
AGATCCAAAACCGGTCAGATAATCCAGGAGGAGACCAGAGACAGAAATCAGGGTCAGAAGTGGGTCCAGATCCAAAACCGGTCAGATAATCCAGGAGGAGACCAGAGACAGAAATCAGGGTCAGAAGTGGGTCCAGATCCAAAATGGGTCAGATAATCCAGGAGGAGACTAGAGACAGAAAGCAGGGTCAGAGGTGGGTCCAGATCCAAAACCGGTCAGATAATGCAAGAGGAGGCCAGAGACAGAAATCAGGGTCAGAGGTGGGTCCAAGTTCTGAGCAAAAACACCAGTTCAGAAACCAGAGAAATGGACCTGAGGATAGCATGATGCTCAAGACAGGGGTGGAACATGTGAAAGGAATTGAGGGTAATTACAGTCAGCAGGAAGTATACCCAAATAAGGCACGGAGTCACGGTGGTAGAACAAAACCATGTCACATTCATTCTGAGAGACAACAGTGTGGGACGCAGACTTGAGGCTGGAGCTGTGCAGGATTGCTGGCAAATGGGTAAGCATTTGTGTAATAAATGCTATTTCACACTACTGCAGTACCTAACCTATTCGCACTTTGCAAGTGACAGTGGATATCCACAAAAGTGGTGGCTGCTCACTCCATTTCCCAACCCACAGAACCCAACCCACAGAATGCAGAAGAACACTATAATGTGCGCCACAAGCAGGTATGCGCTGTTGTGGACTGGGCCATTGGGCTGCTGAGGGGGAGGTGATGCCTCAATTCCTCAAGGGGGTGCTCATGTTACTCACCTGTAAAGGTGTCTAAAGTAGTGCAGGCATATGCTGTGTTGCATAAAATGGCACTAATTGAGGACATTCCACTGCCATCACCAGAGCCTGTCGACCCAGACCTCAACCCCCATCCCCTTGTATTTGAACCAAATGCTGCAGATGTACAACAGCGTCTAGAAGTAATTCACCGCTTATGAAAGAGACAAAGGTAAGGAATTCTCATTCACTGAAATGTTCTTTTAGTGTCCTGTCTATATCTGTTGGGGCAGTCTTTCCCACAACTCTGTAGTCATGTCGTTGATTGTGGCTCTCTGCACCTGCAGGACTTCTTCTGTGACGACCCGCCTGTTATGCTGGGGTGCAAGAGGTGCACCGGCGTCAGGTGCCTCACCAACTCCCTCAGCTGCAGTATTGCCGCTCCAGCTAGAACACCCAGGGACTAGAAGGAAATTCATCGTCACTGAATAAACTGGTGTTAATTGCATAAGTTGTGTCATGTTAATTTTTTAACGCACAACAAGGAAACGTATTACCAGAATTGGTTGGAGCCTCTTCCACATGTGATTCCGGTGCATCTGTATCCCCCTCTGCTTCCGTCACACCACTCAGTAGGGATTCTCCGATTATCCCCGCCAGCTTCTCATCTCTGGGTGTGAGTTAGGGCATTCCCCTTCTTCCACCTGTGGCGTACACACTGTTCCTGTGGAGAGCAATGCGCTTTTTTGCCTCCACTTTAATGTCGGACCAGTTTTTCTTTATCTCTGGAACTGTGCGGCCTTCTGACGAGTGTTGACAGCATCTGCTACATGTTGCCACTCCTCTGCCTTTTTGGCATTGGTGATTCCTGTCCTTTGTCCACCAAATAAGGTCTTTTTATGTTTACAATGTTGTCTATTAGAATTTCTGCTTCACATTCCAAGAAATTCCTTTTTTTTTAACTTTGCTGAGCCATCATGGAAATGAGATGATTAATATTTATCGGATGCATTCACCTGACTTTTTATAGCAAATGAGTGGGTGTAGAAATGTGCTCACTTAGTGCACTAAATTTAGTGTTGCTTCATATTTATAAAGGGAAACAGGAATTGAATTTTTATGAATCAGGAAGTAAAGGTGCGCAGCATTTCTTGTTTTCCATATGTACCTGTATTCATGTTTGCTACGCAAGGTTTAGAAATCCGGCCCCTGGGGCCTGGTTTATAGAGCTTGCTTACACACAAAATAGGCCTGAAAATTGTGTATAAACTTTACTAAGCAAAGTTTGGTATTCAAGTAAACTTGACAATTTTGTAAACTGCTGCAATTTTGGACCTTGCGTAGTAATATTTTTAAGAGGGAAACCTGGCGGCACAGCTGATAAGATAATACATTTAAGCAACAATAAACCCATGTTTGTTATCATTCATCATTGCCATCAAAAACTCAGATGCAGGGATTATTATATACATGGTTAGAAAAACCGAGTTATTTATTCCATAAATATGTATTTATATTAATACGTATTATCCAAGCAGTGTGCTCATACCATTTAAAATGTTGCTATGGCGCTTATTGGTACATTGATTAAGAATACTAAGAAAGCATTTAAATACTGCAGTGAGACACCCACAGATTGTTTAAGGACCACAAAGATTTCCTGGCCCATGATGATGACTGACTGATAAGTAGATTTAGATTCCCGAAAGCTGTGTACTGAACTGGGTCCAGTGTTAGATCCACCGACCCACCAAAACCTTGTAATCCCGGTGAGAACAAGTTGTCTATGTGAACCACAAAAATGTGTATTTAGTTAATATACAATTGATTTGTGACTCGGATATTGTTCTAATAAATATGACTGCACAGTGGCCTGGGTCCATCTATTCACCCTGCTGCACAGCAGTGTGGAGAACAAGCTGCAGGCAGAAGCTGTGTGGGATGGCTGCTCCAGATGACAGAAGCTACCCACTGACTCTTCATGCCAACCCCCAAAGCACAGAGAATGTGTGCTTGGATATGGTCTATGCTCATTTGTGTTATGGTGGAGCAAGCCATCGGCATCTTTGCTTCCACCTTGATATCCGACCATGTTTTTTTTTTCTGGCACAGACCTCTTTATCAAGCTGACACCATTTACCACTGCAGCAACATACTGCCACTCAAAAGCCTTCCTTTTGTTTGTTACACCACATCTATGACCCACAAACAGGATCTCATCACATATCTCCACCTGACCAACAAGTACCAACTTCAGTCTATGAAAAGTTAAGTTTATTTGCCCTCTCAGAGGCCATAATTCAATGTAAAACATCACAGACATTCGTTGATTCATATACCAATTTATTTCAAAGCTGCTTTGCATTGACCATGTATGGTAGAACGTTGGTGTGTAGGGGCGATAATGTAAACCAAATTCACCTGCGCAACCTTTTCAGCAAGGGTGGGATTTATAAAGGGAAGTTAATGGTCTTGTACTAGTAAGTTGCGTGCACCTGTGTGTAAGCAGTTATTTAAATCAGACATTTCGTTTTTCCGTTTTTCATAAGTACAATTTTAGTAGAGAATCTATGCAAAGTTTTATAAATGAGGCCCCCTGCTCTGGAGCCAGTGTTGATCCACCTCAGTGCAGAATCTAAATGTGAGCTTAAGTGCATTCTTTGACCACATAAATGTCCTATTTTAGCTCATTCTTCCGCGACACTGATTACAAGTCAGAATGAGCACAGTAGGGTTATAATTTTTAATGGTGGTAAGAGAGATGTGAAACGTTGTGTTGTGATGAATGCACAGTCTCACTTCACTATCAATTATAATTCTAATTCATTTAAACAGTGCACTGACTGACAATTTCTGCTTTGAATCAGTACAAAACCATTGAAAGTCTCAGAAATGTGGAACCAGTCTGAATAAGTGTTACTTAATCAGAACCATGCTGGCAATAAAGCTGCTCGTACAGGCTAACACCTGGGAGCTACTAGGCAACAGAGTGAGCGTTTTCAGCAGAAGTCACCAGATCTAGGAGCTAGACCCGTTCCCAGATTCATCAAGCCTAGTGCTCCATGATAAAAATATGTTTAGCCAGCTTAGAGTCCAGATTAGTCTTCTGCCTACTGGCTCCCAGGCCAACCCTGCACTCCTTAGCCTGCTGCTCCTGCAGCAACCAGCTTCTCACTTGGTGCCGCTAATCCTGGGAATTGTTTTCTTTTAAATCCCTGAGCTAGCTCTGGCTAACTCTGAATTAGCCTGTCTTCTGGTGAAAAGTTCTAAAGCTGAACTTTTGGACTAAGCAAACATATTAATATTGCAATACATGCATATTACCTGAATTTTTGTTTTTCTCCTTGTGTAAAGATGAATGACTGAACTCTAAGCAAAAGCAGTCATATTTCCAGCAGTTTTAAAACTTCACAAACTGTTTTTTAATTAAAAAACTTGGTAAAACATTGTACTACAAATATCAGTGTAGAGGATTTAAAAATGCTGGAGTGGGACTTTATGTATGTAAATAAGCTTAAATACTCAACTACCGCTCTTTGTGTATTGCTATCGATGCAATATGGTTAGAACATATGTGCGTGTCAATGTTTGAACAATATTTTGATCAAAGTGACAGCTTTCTGCATTTACTCAGGCACCACCCTCTCATCACCCCTCCTCAGCCTTCCCCCTACCTTTCCGAACATTCCCCTCTGTGGTGCGCTGGAACTCCCCTGCACTTAGAAGAAAGCAGGCCCGGTCGTGTGGGTAGCGTTCACGACTGGTGGTGGAACCAAGGCCTCCAGTTGCTGGGCTACGCTCATCCCCCAAAACTTGGTCGATGGTGGGACAGTCCTCGTTGGCCAGGGCTGCTGCATTAGCTGCTGCATCACCATTCGGCTTAGAATCTGAGGAAAATTGTGGGCATAAAGAGCAGCAGTGAGGGTAAAAAAAATTGAGGTAAAAGATTTATTAATATAAGAAATCCTGAAGAAGGTAAATCACAGGGTAAATTTCAGGTCATATTCTCTATTCTATCCACCACACAGCTGTAAACAGTGAACCCTGACTTTTGATAAACTCCAAACTCTAGCAGCTACTGTGAAGACTGCTTGGTGAAATCCAACAGGAACAACTTGCAGAAAGCTGTCTGGGGTCCACTTTCCACGCTGACAAGCCATTGCTTACCACCATCACTTGTACAGGACGATGAATTACTGGCTACTCTAATTGCCCCAGTCTGAACATATGAAACCATAAGAGCCCAGTATGACAGATATGATATATACTATTTCTGAGACATTTGGCATCTTTGTGGTAAAAACTTTGCTCAAAACCTTGTTAAACACAATCCGATACTTCTGCCTACAGTATAGGAATTTTGATACATCACATGGTAGGTAATAAATTACAAATATCCCTTGCAGCAAGGACAGAAGACCTTCATCACTGCAACAGCTCTGTGATAAGACGAGGTCTGACGTCTGAAGTGTGACAGAATTAGTTACAGACTCCACAGGCTGAGTTCGTCAGGGTGAACAGAGATACTCTGTCAAATGTAGGTGTTTATGTAGGTTCTCATCAAAAACTGACCACAACCAGTGCATCTGCAGAGAGTGCATCTTTGTGTTTCTGTGATGGGTCTTTTGGGACACGATTGGTGCTTCGGATATGTGTTGCATCTTTTGCCTACATTTTATTGGTGGTCTTTTAGGCCTGATTACAGCAGCATTCGCTGTAGAATTCCCAACAAGTGTCTATGTCACAATATTAATTTCCATCCAGAGTTGCATTCACTTGTGGTTGCATTTTTAATTGCAGACCACTGCACAAATCCCTCCAATACAAAAGACTTCTAATGGGGCTCTGGACTCTGTGGTGGCCAATCCATATGTTAAAACGATGTATTCTGTTCCTTGAACCACTCTTTCACAATCAGTATGGTAGGCACTATTCATGATGACTGCATCTCTTCATTTTCCACTCCTCGTACCCACACCATCATCAATTCCCTCTGAACCAGTGCAGAAGTAGGAAGTAATAAAGAAAAAGCACTTTGGTAATGTGCTTAAGCAGATTTTTAGATACTTAGGTACTTCACCTATTTACATTCTGATATCTTTTAAATGAACTCCATTTGAACTCATATTTCTGCACTTTCTACTCACACTTTCAGAATGAGCTTTTTAAAACTGAATGGATGTGATGGTATTTGAAATACATTACCACAGAGATGGAAAGCCCACCGGTAGAAGTAGCATACAGCAACAGATGGAAAACTACCAGCAAGTTTACCATGAAAGAAGAACGAGAGCCTGATAGTAGCACTGAAAATGACCATGGAACAACCGCAGTAAGGAAGCAGATTCTGTTCAGGAAGAAGAACTGTTCAGATACGCCGGGGCAGGTACCAGATGTGTTCGGGTAGTCACATTGGGTCAGGGCCCTGAGCCTGTCGATAATATTGCTCTTTATGACTGCCTGAAGGGTCACACGATGCCTCTGTGTGCTTGTAAAGCTGTGTGCTGTGTAAAAGTCGTCCATGTTTCATATGAAGAGGAACTACAATCCTGCTTCATTGAAAAATGGACGACTTTTACACAGCACACAGCCTGACATCACTGCTAAAAGTCTCATGTCTCAAAAAGCAGAAAGGCCATCTTACGAAGAACCCATAAGATGACACGGTTATGAATACATATGTGTGACCAATCGTTAATGTTAGTGACTCCTATTTATTTTAGTTTAGTCTGATTAAATTTCCCACAGTGAAGGAAAAGGTTTATTTATTGTTTCTCTATCTATCTCTATCTTCTACTGTACAGCTTCTGAATCGAGTTCTTTTTTTTAACCCTTTAAAGCCCAACCTAAAAACAGCTGAGCAGAAAAGTCCAATTTTTTAAATCTGAAGCTTTTATTTGACCTTTTAACAGAATTAAAAAAAAAACAATTACATTTTTGCTATTTATTTTATTCATTTGTTTTTTTTATATTTACCAGGAGGAAGACCAGTGACATGGGAGACCAGTATCATATTGTGCACAACAGAATTTTGAATAAAGTTTCTACTATAAAGTAATGCAAAATGTCTCAAATATGATACATTTGGCTTCATAGGGTGTAACAAACAAAAGCCTGTTCCTCCAGCCATCCTAACTGGTTTTCTTCCGGCTACACAACTGTCCAGTCCCTTTAGTTCCTTCACATCGATATGCATAAATGTTAATTTCCTCTCACACACTCAGTACAACGCCTCAATGTACAAAGAATATAGACTAAAATATGAAGCCAGCTCCACCAAGCATCAGATGATTTCTCGTTTTTCTTTTTTAATTCATATCTTAAAATGTTAAATGTTAGAGCTGAAATAGTTCTTTTTTCCAGACTGTGAGGCTAGTATAGGAGACTTGGTTCAGAGAAAGTAAGCATATTTTTGAGAGGGTTTTTATGGCCCACTACAAATAAAAAAATCTATTTTTGTGCAATCCACATAAGAAAGAACAAGGACTCAGCAGGTTATTTACAGCTTCAAAATCTGTCACATACACACTTTTCACAGCAGCCAATGCTGAGATCTCACCCTTAGTTAGCTTTTTATTCAACAACAAAATAAATATTGACAGCAGTGTTAAGTTACTTTAAGGAAAAGCACCCCATTGGAAATATCATTGGATCATTGGATCAAATGTCATTGGAGCATTGTCTTCTAAACAAGGTGCTTTATGACTTACAGTATGTAGAATTCTGTAACATTCATGCTAATCTTTTTCTTACCTGCCCTGTTTATCTCGATGATTTCTTCCTGTGCAAGAGGGCAGTCTCCAGTACCCATCATGCTCCCAGATCCCACCATACCTGGCCCAAGCACGTTGCCCATTAGCCTGTGTGGAGAAGCAGTTGCCATTGCCAAAGCATCAGGTTTGCAGTAATTAGGGCTGCCTGGTTGCGGTGCTCTCGGAATGTGCTTGTTCCTCTTCTTGGGCAGCTTCTGTTTGGCCATGGCCAGCGAGTAGTACATGCCAAAGTTGTTGACAATGACGGGCACAGGCATGGCGATGGTCAATACACCTGCCAAGGCGCAGAGGGCCCCCACTAGCATTCCTGACCATGTCTCAGGGTACATATCCCCATATCCCAGTGTGGTCATGGTTACCACAGCCCACCAAAAACCGATAGGGATGTTTTTAAAGTTAGTATGGGCTGCAGCAGTTGGATCGTCTGGATCAGCACCGATACGTTCAGCATAGTAGATCATGGTAGCAAAGATGAGGACGCCCAATGCCAGGAAAATGATTAGCAGCAAGAATTCATTGGTGCTTGCCCTCAGAGTATGGCCCAGAACCCGTAAACCAACAAAATGGCGGGTCAGCTTGAATATACGCAGGATACGGACAAAACGTACTACACGCAGGAAGCTTAACACATCTTTGGCTGTTTTGGAGGACAGGCCACTAAGTGCTACCTCCAGGTAAAAGGGCACAATGGCCACAAAGTCTATGATGTTCAGGGCACTGCGGAAGAACTCTGCTTTGTCAGGGCAAAAGATGACTCGTGCCACCACCTCAATAGTGAACCAGATGACACAGACGCCCTCCACATACGTCAGCCAGCCATCGGTTACAACTTCATATACAATCTGTGGAATAAATGACAGAAAAAATGTTTTTACTTTTTCATTCACTGCAAAGTCAAGAAGACCAATATCACAATAAAACTCCCCAAAAGGACTTTGTTCAACTGTATTAATAATGTGTACACTTTCATTTTCATGGCACCAAACAAATTTAAGAAACCCAAAAACATACGTATTAAGCTAGTTAGCTAACACTGAACCCTATTAGTTAGTTAGCTAAGCCTTAACCTTCAGGTAATTAGCTAGTTAACTGATCCCACCCTAGTTAATTAACTTTACACCAATAATGTCGAACTCAGTTTATTATTATGTTTTTGTTATTTCATACTTTGTTACTGAATAATGCCGAAGTTGGAAACATAAAAGCTACTGGGGTTAGTAAATCTCAGTGAAAGAAGATTTGTGATAAATATATGATTATTAGAACTGCTTGTAGAGCATTACTTTACAGTAGACAGGCCTTTTCCTGGGACCTTCCCATCAGTAAGAACCAAAAGCAAAGTGGAAAGACCACAATCAAAAGTGACTGAGTTTTTTTACTTGTCTTGTCCAGTATTACAGCAGGCAGAATCATCAGTCTGACTGCTGTGTTGTGCTGAGCAAATTTGCTTTGTCAAGAGGACCTTCATGTGTTAAGGTTATTTTAGTTGTTTATAAATGTCTTAATGGTCTTGGGCCTTCCTATTTAGCTGACCTGCTTATCAGCTATCAGACCTTGCACAGTCTGAGGTCCTCTGGCATCGGCCGTTTAGTTGTTTCTAAAGTGAGAACCTAAACTTATGGTGAGGCCTCAATTTATGACTATGGCCCCCATATGTTAATCACACAACAGCAGACATAACACACAATAAACACTAAACTAGGCAGACCCAGGACATCCATGTCCTTAGACCCTCCTTCTAGATAAGGAAAAACACCTAAAAAGCCCAGTGGTGGGGATAAAAAAACGAAGAAACCTCATGGAGCCCAGCATGCATGTATATATGAATGAGGACATACTGTATATTGTGTCCGGATACTAGATAGGCTATGTCTGACTTTTCTCATGAGTTCCGGACTCATATGACCTGCAGCCATATCCGGAAGAATCTGAGGTCGAAATACTAAAAATGGTCAGAATATCTGCAGAGGATATTTCTGTAAGACTTTGAAGAACCAGGACCATTTCTGGTAAAACTCCAGTGTGGTCAATATGTGTAACATTTGGTGCTATACAGACACAAGATACTGCATAGGGACATATATTGTGTCAGGATACCAGATATGTCTGACTTTTCACATATATGTGTTCCGGATATGACCTGCCATGTCCGGAAGAATCTGAGGTCAGGATACTGATGGTACGGACGCCTGTCATTTCATTAATCATCTGTCCATTTCATCCTGCCAACCTGCCTGCACCCTCACCTGGACAGGAAATGGATCATCAATCACACCTTCACCTGCACCTTCCAGATTTGTCAGACCCTCAACCAATCGCCAACCCACACAAAAGAAACCAGGTAATAAAAGGCCAGATCACCATTCACCCCATGAGAAACTGTTTGGTAACAGACCTTTTCTCCTAAGCTTGTGGATCTGCGGACATTGGAACTTTGTGACTTTGGCTTCTGGTATTTATGGTGCACTTTTGTATATTTTGATAACTTTGTGGTGTTTAGCTTAGTTTTGATTTGGGTTTTTATTGTTACACTTAGTTTAGTTAGTATTTAGTATTATTGTTATTGTGGTTTTGGGGGGGGGGGCACCAAGATGTTTCTGTCCGCTCCCAGTTTTAATTACACTTATATCCACAAACACATGTAAACACTAACACCATACAGACAACCTTTGGGGAGCGGGGCCATGTAGTGCTTGGTGGGCGGAGCTGCTTAGGTAGCATATACATATACACCCCCATATCCTGGGTACTGCCGGGTGCGGGTCTTGGGCTGGGGGGTTGCATGGTCCTAGGGACCTGGACTTGGGACTGGCCCCGTCGATGGGGGTATGTTGTGGGCCCTGTGGGGTGCTGGGCTCCCTGCATGTGGGCGGTGGTGGTGGGGGGTGCTGCTGGCCTTTCTGTCCCCTTGCCCACTGGGG
>JBAMHV010000022.1:894258-904289 GCA_037177535.1 Pseudomugil gertrudae
ATATATATATACACAGCTTACCGCGACAGAAAACCGTGTTTTTATTTTATTCAACTATATAAGTAGAATAATATTTAGTCTCATTTAATGTGAATTGTCTGCGTGCGCGTGGATGATGATGGTGATGAAGGTAAAACCTGATTATTCGGGTAACTTTTGCTTTTTTCTGTAACGAGACCATGTAAAATAAGTGAGGGAGTAGGAGGGTGGAGGAGAAGGAGGCTGAGTTGCAGGGATGGATTTATGCTTTTTCAAGCCCGAAGTAAAAGTCCGGCCAATCAGTTTGCGCCTCGCGCACAGACCGAACAAACCCCCGCGTGCAGCGCGAGGCTGTAGGCTGTACCATTTTTTCTCTCTGTAGTGAGCAAGTTGTTTGGAAGAAGGGGTGACAGATGCAATAGAGAGGGAGAGACAGAGAGAGAAAGAGAGAGAGAGAGAGACAGCGAGAGGCAGAAAAAAGGCGAGCGAGGAAGATCTGATAATGTTGTGCTCCGGTTCGTAACGTGCACCCAGATAATGTCAGAGGATGTCCATTTCTGGAACTTTAACCAACTACTACGTGGACTCCATCATTAGTCACGACAATGATGAACTCTCAGGTCCAGCTCGCTTTGCTAGCATCCAGTATTCCACTTCCAGTTCTGCCGCAGCCGCGGACGGAAGACCGTCCGTCGGCGCGGCGCACGCGGTACATCCAAATTCCGAGTCGTATCCATCCTGCAGTTTCCAGCCCAAACCTCCGGTCTTCTCGTCGTCCTGGAGCCCTTTCAGTGCCCACCACGGGACCAGTGGCCTCACCACTGTGTACCACCCTTACATCCCAGCACAGCACGTTCCCGCCGCGGACACACGCTACATACGCTCGTGGCTGGACTGTCCTCCGGGCCACTCTGAGTCTGTCCCGGGTCAGAGTCAAACAGGCCAGGTCAAGCTGGAGCCCCACCTCGGCCATCAAAGCAGGGAGATCCCACTCAAAAGCAGCGGCCAGGACGAGACCACCACCACCTACATCCTGGAGTCAATTTCCTCTGCTGCGCGTGAACTGAGTCACCATCCGGCAGCCATCCCGGGACGAGGGTTCGAGGAAAGTAAGAACGGTTGTGAAGGGAACGAAGACAAAGACGGGCTAGATCAAAGTAAGTTGTTAAAGCAGGAAATAGCGCGTGGGAAAGGGAGAAAGGAATGGGAGACTGTAACTGGTTTTAATGCAGCCATAAAACAAGAACAAAGAGCGGAGAGAACCGGGACTCCCAAACCCCCCACCATCCACCGACCTTTACTCCCATACTTAACCCTAACACACCATCTCCTTTGCCGTAGTGTTTGTGCTGTTTGCTTGTTCATTTACACACATATAAACTTACACAGTTCTGTGTGGTGCGTTTAAAAAGGCGCACATAATTCTCACAAATATATAGAGACAGGCATATATAGGCCTATACACCGTTTTACTTTTTATTTACACTTGTGGGAGTGTTTTCTCAAACCAAAAAAACCAATAATAAAATAAAGATATGTTATCTATTTTTTCTGCTAAGCTGTAACATGAATGTAAAGAGAAGCTTTCTCTCTACGTTTCTTTTCCAGTTGATTGGTTCTCGGTCTGTTTTTTCCCTTGAAATCATCTAATAAATTGAGGCAGTCCGACCGTGACCGACTCTGGATGCAGTGTTACATCTTGACAGTGAAAAATCCATCTGTCTTTGTAATATAATTCATTTACCTGCAGTTAAATGTAGACTTTACAATATGCCGCATATAACCACTGTTTAACTGAAGAAGGGTGAAGAATATGAATTAGACTGAGAATGATTCAATCTGCATGCGAGATTGTGATTAAATAATACATAACAGGAAAATATACTTAAATTATACATTTAATGTATTTTCTCTACACATGAACTGTGAGTCTGTAGCTCAGAAGACTCAATCAAAGAGCTGAAGAATTTCAGACTGAGTAAATATTTACTTCTGAAAATCTTTTAAATATATCAAGATATAGCCTAATAATAATGTTTCACACAGACACAGCTATATTATTGTACCATTGTTATTGTATAAGATGCATGTAATAATAATGTGTAGAAATGATCCAGTCTGGCCAAAATAAGCATGTATTGTTATCCATTATTTTCACTAAAATAACATTACTATTCAACTCTTGGCTGAAGTTAAGAAATCTTTATAAGGTTTCTTAATTTATTTCTTATTCTTATTAAAACCTTATGTTGAGAAGGCTCCCTTTGTCCACTAATCCCCAGAGATAAATGTAATGGAGAGCTTTAATCCATCTGCTGTGTGTGCATATGAGGGATAGAATGCTATTTCCACAGTGGTGTTTCCAGAAAAAGGAATAGTAATTACACAACACCCCCCCCCCTCCTTCCTACAACACACACACACACACACACACACACACACACACTATTGCAGCATCTGAGAGTGCTATTCATCAGAGCAGGGGGCTGGTTAAGGTTTGGAGCCTCCAGCTCCACCCTGAATTATTAGACATTTCTTTTCCCATAACTGCATGTCTCAGTGAGACTTGCTGGTCGTGGCGGTTTGTCTGTTCAAGTCTGCAAAACTAAGAATATCTTCCCAAAAAAGGCCAATATAACCCATTTCCTAAAGGGGCTGAAAAAAAGTGAAATGTCTTGCTAATCAAATTCCATTCAACTTCATTTTTACAGCAACAATTCACAAGAGTCATCTCAAGACGCTCACATAGAATCAGTGCTAGCTTACATTGTGATCCAGTAAAAACAAAATGCTCATTAGTCCAGACAAATGTCATATATGAATATTTAAAGTGAGAGATGGTGACATTTTATTAAAACCGTTCATGAAACAGAACATTTATATGCTGGAGGAGTTGTAATTATAGCAGCAGGTTATTTCTAGCCATTTCCTTCCGCTTTTCTCTGGCTACTTCTTCCAGGTTGTCCAGCAGAATTCCAAAGCATTCCCAATCCGGTCGCTCCAGCAACTTTCATCCTTCCTGTAGGACACACTGAACACCTCACCTCTGTGGCATAAGCATGTTTGAGTCAGCTCATGTGGATTTGGAGGAGCAGCAACTCTGATCCTCTGGATAAGAGCAAACCACTTTCAGCTGCTTGCATCCATATTCTAATGCTTTTAGTCACAGCTGGTGACGTTCAGGTGGGAAATAGAGCAACATCTCCTTCTTCACCACAACAGACCGATGCAGAGTACACATTGCTGCAGAAGCTGCACGGATCCTTCTGTCAGTGTCCATGCAGCTTTAGATCATAGGTTCTCATCCTATAGCTGCACAGATCCATTAAAAACTGTGCATACAAAGAGCACCTCATAGATAAAGTACTCAGAAATAAAGAGGGTAGACCTGAACATGTCCTTGTCCCTACAGTGCTTAGCCTTGGTGCTAGTGACACTGCTCAGAGGGCCTCCTTCACTCTGGGCTGGGTGGGGCTGCAGCTCTGTGTTCTATGGGCCTGCTGGGCCTTTTGGTTTCAGGCTCCTCCCTGATCTACCCTGATGTTTCAGGGTGTGGGATGATCATGGTCCATTTGGAAACACATGATCCATCCTTGTTACATGGTCACATATGAACATTCACAACGCATGCCACATAGATACCTCTGCATCTGATTCTGAATATAGCTGATGTTGGTGTTCCCCCACAGGCAGGTATGATAGCTGTTGTGCTTTTTTATATTATTAGTCTTTTTTTCTTTATGAATTAGTACTTTAGTCACTTTTTGTTTTATGAGTTTGGCAGCCAAGTTAGCTTTTTGTCTTCCCTCCTTTCATAATTACGTTTCTGTTTATGTCCTTTGTTTTCCATGTCATGTTTGGCATTGATTTGTGGAGCTAAAGGAAATAAGATAAAATAAAACCATTCTACGTATCACAGGCAGTCAGATATACACCATGTCTTTCTAGAAAGAGCAAATCGGTCCTGCAAAATTTGACATGTTATGATGCTGGATGGGCCAGGTAACAAATAAAAAAACAAACAGTTTAAGAGTGCATAAAGACACCTCATTATCTACCCTAAATAATATAACATTTATAGAAGCTAAACACATCTTTATTTTCTACCTGAAAATCACTGAATGGTCTCAGGAATACTTCCAGAAATCACTTCCAGTTGGCATCAAGCCGTACATGAAGAGGAGAAACATCTTCTCTGGATCAAAGCTCATTTTAAATGGTCTGAGACAATGTGGACGATGTCATGTTACACACCGTTCATGACACATGCATCACCCTGCTCGCTTCAGTCTTTCATGATTAATATTGTTTGCAGTATTTTTTAGTTCATGTATCACTGACCTGATTTTGCTTCCTGTAATAACTTGAATTTTTAGGAATTTGGATTTTTATTTATTATTTTTTTTTTGTAATTTAGAGCAAAGAATAGAAGCTTGATGTTATAGATCATAACGCTGCAGCCGGTGGCTAGCTTAGTTTAGCTGATCATTCAAATGCCTTTAATCCAGTAGAGTATGCTTAGCAGGGCCAATAAGGTGAAAGTCACCACTACTCACTTCAGTGGATCCAGTATTGACATTTTTCTCATTGCTTTGTATTGAACATGTCACAAAAATACCTGACACACTGATATCAGGAATATTAAACACTGACACCAAACATCCTTCTAGAGCATAAAGAAGACTTCTGGAGTATCAGGACAGCTCTCCTCGAGCTTAGATTCATCACAAAGAGACAAAGTCTTCATAAAGACTCATGCAACAGCAGCCAAACTCATAATCAAACTCAAAATTAAGGACGCTTTTAAGACTATATTTAATTTATTTAACCCTTGTTTTAGGTGAATCCCACACACTTTGACAAGACAAGTGCTTGGACACAACCAATTAACCCAATTCATTTGAATTCACCTTTATTTTGCTAAATAAACACGTATAAAGATTAGGAACCTTTTTTCCAAGACCTGCAGAAAAAGGAGCCTGCCCACAAGCTTGTATAGCACAAAACAAACATTAACTGTTAAACACAAAAAAAAAAGACGCACACATCCCAATAAAATGAAGAAAAATCCAACCTGATCACACGCAGAAGGGAGAGCAGCCATCTTGGATGATGGAGAAATGGCATTTTCCACATTGTTTACAGAGCATTTCAAAAGGTTTTGTGGTGCTAAAGCCACGTCAGATGCTGCAGGAGCTGCTTATAATTAAAGCAAAAACAAATATTCAATTTCTATTGAAAAAGAAAATATACAAAACTATCTAACATTAAGGTTAGCCCTAAACATTTAACACTTTAGCTCCCAACAAGTTAAATATATCTCAGTACTAAATATTATGAAGAGAAATGAGGAAATAACTGTAAAAATGTGTCATATTCTAGAGATATTTTGGCTTTATGGTGATAATGTGCTACAGCGCATTAGCTGCTAAAAAAAACTGAGCTGATCAGAAAAATGCTCATGTTTGGAAAAATCCAGATTTTATTCTGTTTTATGCTGATCTCACATAAATGCTTTAACGCTGCTTTTTCTTATTATTTGCCCAAGCTGCTTTAATATTTGTTGATTTGTTACACATGACAGAATGTCCTGATTATTTAGCATCCTTGATGTTATTGAAGACATCGTTGTGAAGTGTTTGCATGACAGAAGTAAACAACACAACTGATTTTCCATCCCTTTTGTTTAAAATGGCCGCCGTGTGAATAACACGACTGAACCTTCAGCGAAAGCCATCATCCAGCGACAGATATCTCTTTGTGTTATGGGTGGTGCAGCCATCCAGAAAAAAACCACAAGATTACATTTCAGTCTCTGCTGCTGGTGGGCAAAGTGAGAAAGTTATTACCCCTGAAGTTTGTTAAGTAATAATATCGGATGAACAACTTCATTAATTGGTGTTTATGTTGGTATATGGGAGAGATGGGGTATAAGCGTTGGGTAAAGTGAGGTATTGGGATGCGATGGGGGTTAGATAAAATACGACTGGGAAATGTAATAACGCGCCGTAGGATATATGGGAGGTCAATTTCTAGAACTATTAGGGTGAAATTGCAAAGGGAGCGAAACAGAATTAAAGAGGTGGGACATGATATTGGTTTTACTGCCATTTTGGCCACTGTTCGCATGCATCCATCAAGGTTTATACACTGCTCAACACCTTTTACCCACCCCCTCTCAGGTTCTCATCTTGAGTGACAACCATAGTCTTTGTACACCTCCAAGAGTAATGGAGGGTCTTTAGGATCATCTTAAATGATTATAAGGAGTGCAAAGCACTCATTTTACAGAAACACCACATATACACACTTCTGTCTATGTCAGGGATTTTATTCTTCTCTAAAATGTCATCGATCCACTACTTGTTGGACAGGCTGAAGGAAAGTGATGGTATTGGGGACATATTCACTGATGATGATTGCTGATGATTGGAGAAGTATATCCATCACTGAACCACTCAGCTCTCTCTGGATCTTAAAAAAATGTTATCCATCCACACCAAAACTTCTCATAATAACGTTACGACCTTTTTACTACACATCTATGTATCTAAAGTTTCACACACATGCTGTGTCTAACTACAGTAAAGAAAAAAGTCTCTTTAGGAAAAATACATGTCACAATCTTACTTCTTTTATTTATAAAAATAATGATGGTTTTTATTTTGCTTCTGCATCAGAAAATGAACAAAGAAAGAAAGAAAGAGAGACTTTTGACACACTTTTAATAAAAACTGTACAGAATAACAGTCATATAAAAAATCCAAATAACGTCAGAGAAAACCCAAACTGGTGTTCATCCTAAATGAAACACAAATGTGACACCACTGTGGTGAGAAAGAAGCTGAATCCTGAACAGACTTGTAGAAATTGAAAAAGAAATGAACGTATCACTATTTCTCCTCCTGTCTTCCTGCAGATGACCCTTCGGCCAACTGGCTGCACGCGCGCTCCTCCAGGAAAAAGCGGTGCCCGTACACTAAGTACCAGACTCTGGAGCTGGAGAAGGAGTTTTTGTTCAACATGTACCTCACGCGGGACCGGCGGCACGAGGTGGCTCGCGCGCTCAACCTGACAGAGCGGCAAGTTAAAATCTGGTTCCAGAACCGGAGAATGAAAATGAAGAAACAGAACAAAGACCAACCCAAGGAGTAGAGCAGATGGCACGTGCACATTCAGACGCGTGCTCATGCCACCATCACACGCTTTTATGCACAGATCTTTCCAGATTATTTCTTTAGGCCTACTGATCACACACTCCTACTTAGTTATGTTGTATTATAGCTATGTGTTGAAATATCCATATCACACGCGCGCACACACGTGGGAATAAATGCATCAGGAACTTAGGTTTTGTATGCTGTGCAAGAGTTCATTACCGGACTGGGGGATCCTGGAAACCAGTAACTGGACATCTGTTCATCACCGGATCGTTTTATTGATCTCCAAAAGGCGCAGAGACGCAGCAGACTTCAGACTGAAGTGGTGTTCAGTGGGAAGGCTGGGATAGAAACCTGATGGATCAACAACACATCTTCCCTCTTCATGAGTCGGACCCATCTAAACCCTGATCAGGTCTGAGATACGGACAGGAAGGCAACATCGAACCGCTCATAATGCAATAAGACCAGTAAACAGAAATGTTCTGTTTCTCAAACACTTGCTTTATTAGTTATTTATTGTTGCTGCAACAGCCACGTGGAGGTGTTGTAACGGTTCTGATGACCTCACGCCTCCTTTCGCGTCACGTGTGAGTGAAATGAGCATTTTAAAATCTCATTTTGCTTCAAGCAGCCTGTCCGAACACAGGTTTAGTCTCTGCTCTGTGCCTTCTAACACAGCTTTGTGCTCTACAGCAGCATAAAACAGGTTTTTGTTTGTTTTTGTTTGTTTTTTAAAACAAAACAATGTTTACATAAAATTAACAGGAAGATGTTTGAACTTCCTTTTAGATGGACTTTCATTGCAGACGTGTGCACAGGGGGAATATTTCACTACTTCCAGCAACTATACTTTAAAAGATCATCTATATTTGTATGCATACACCATGTTTACTATTATATGCTATGCAAGGTGGGTTTTTGTCAGAAAGTTGAGATTCTTTCTAAACTTAAAGGAAATTGCTTGATGTGAGTCAGCTCCTGTTTGATACGGACTGGTTGTAAATATCAGAGGAGAAAGCTGAGACTGCAGCAGCCATGATTTATTCCTGCTCTGTGTCTTTCTGCAGTCGTTGTGATTATTATCTGGTTAGACTCCAGTTTATGTAGAACTTTATTGATCTGGTAGTTAAAGAAGGAAAGGAACGTGTCGGACAGCAGGCCTCCGTCGATCGCGGGTCTTATCTCAAGTGTTGGCCCTGCAGACTGGAGAAGCGCTCCGTGGCACTTTTATGGGCATATAATAAACAAGCCCAAGGCAGGCATACGGCGCGTTTGACTGCGCGCGCACACGTGTTTCTGTGTATGTGCGTGCGTTGGGGTGGAGGGTCATTTAATGGGAAACAGTAATTAAGTTTACAAACACCCCTAACGTGGGTTTTATTGATAAGGTTTTAGTCTGTACATGCAGAGTGAAAAGCTAACAGGGGAAAAGTTTACTGCGCATGCCTCAAGTCAGCTGTTGCTTTTAACACTTTTTCTTGATTCATTTCTGTGTTGAATATGTTGGAAGAACATTTTCTAAAAATAGCTTTTGGCAAAGCAAAAGCTAAGATAGGATAGGAAATATTCTTAATGGGAAATATTTCTAATTTATTGTACATAAGGGTGGAATATTGTTTTGTTCTCGGATGATCTATTGTAAAATAGTTTTTTTCCTCGTAGCTGTTATGCTTTGCTAGATTTTCTATGTTGTGTTGTCTGTTCTCATGTCCACAAGGTCTTTGTGCTAGATTATGTGTGCTGTAACACAGGGAGGAAAAAGTTGTGACTTTTAGAAGTCTTATTGATCACTGTTTCTTCTCCTGGCCTGTTGTTGTCTTTCAGGAAAAATATCATTTGTGGGGGTTTGCTGCTGAAAAATACAGTCCCAGCTTCAAAAGTCTTCCTGACAGCTCGCTGGCTTTTAACAAGACAAATTCAAACCATGTGGTGACGGTGTGAGACTATATTAACGAACAGGAAACCCCCAGAAGTCTGTTCCTCGGTTAAAGCCCCCTCCTTGTTATTTTCCCCTCTTTTGTCCTTTCTTTGTGAGATGACGCTCCTGATGCCAGATTCATATTAAAGATGAGACTTCACAGCTCGTCCTTGCGTCTTTGTTTGTTGTTATTGTTAAACTTCCAGTAATGATTCTGCTCATGTTTAGGTACACAGCATTTCTATTTCCCTCAAACTTCAGAGTGAATCTGTGTCAGTGAGACAAAAGAAAAAAGAAAGAAGAAAGCGAGTTGAGCCAGCATGTGTTTTAAATATGTGTCTCTGCAATTGTACATTTGTGCTCAAAGGAAATGGCGTCTGTCTGGCTGCAACACCAAAAGACTATCATAAACCAATGCCACCCACCCCCACAAACACACACACTACACACACCCACAAGAACAGAAGATGTGCATTTAATGGGAGCGTCGTCATTAGGAGAAGAGACTCTGCGGTTAGCTGTTTTTCTCGCCATCAAATGAGGATTACTGAATCTAATTACAGATATGCCTGCACAATATTTACTTATTTTTATATTACATAGAAATAATTAGAACAGATTTAAACGGAAGACAGTTTATCTGTTAAATCAGCTGCTGTGTAGTGCCAACTTACAGAGGTGGAGCAGAAAGCGCTGGACATCAAAATTACTAAAGAAAATTTACCCCAACTTAGGGTGCTGTCTCTTTCCAAAATATTTTGTGTAAAAAACAAACAAACAAAAAAAAAAAAACAACAACAAACCCCCCAACAAAAAAATAAAACAAAATACACACACACACAAAGTCACCTTTAACTATTTTAGCCACTAACATCGTTTTCCCCCCGAAATATTGATGATAGATAGATAGATAGATAGATAGATAGATAGATAGATAGATAGATAGATAGATAGATAGATAGATAGATAGA
>JBAMHV010000022.1:930688-940938 GCA_037177535.1 Pseudomugil gertrudae
ATATATATATATATATATATATATATATGTGTGTGTGTGTGTGTGTGTGTGTGTGTGTGTGTGTGTGTGTGTGTATAAATCCAGCTTCTAAATACAGGATACAGTAACAATAATAGTAGCCTACTATTAATACAAGTATTGTGATTGTTATAATTACTTTTACTACTACTGCTAGTACAGGTAGCAGTAATAATGTCAGGACTGAGTTTTATTAGTTCTGGATTTGACCAAAACGAAAGAACCTGCCAAACATTGTAAGAACTCAGTTTAATTGAAAGATGTTTATTTGTTTCTTCTCTCCCATCAGGATCTTTCGGCAGTCCCGGGAGACGCGGGCGGCAGACGTACACGCGCTACCAAACCCTCGAGCTGGAGAAAGAGTTCCACTTCAACCGGTACCTCACGCGGCGGCGGCGCATCGAGATTGCACACACGCTCTGCCTCACGGAGCGGCAGATCAAGATCTGGTTCCAGAACCGGAGGATGAAGTGGAAGAAGGAGAACAAGCTAATCAATTCCTCCTCTTCTTCCAATGTGAACGTTACCGATGAAGAGGACAAACGGACGGAATAAAAGAGGAGAAATAAATAAACTATGAAATAAAAGCTGAAGACTTGAGAAAAGACAAGCTGGTTGATTCCTCTCAGCTGGTCCCGGAATTTGTTCTCCATCATTTTCTTTTGTTGTGAGATAAACAGAGGTCAGACAGGTATCCCGAGTTCAGGTAAACACGTTGTCCGCGTGCATTTCTGGACCCAAATCGTTTTTATTTACGTGTATTATCTGTTTTCCATGGGCTCAAGGTCATTTTCTGCTTTCTGTTTAGTTCAATCCTGACTAAAACCAAATATAGAAAAGAAGGCCTGTAAAAACTCGTGTTTAACTTGGACCGATATTTTTTCACCTTATTGTATCAGATGTTCACGTTTTTGTGACTCGGCGAGGTAACCTTCAAGAAGCTGAGTCTCTAACTTCCTCTAAGGGAGATCCTCCTGCATGTAGAACACTGGTTGTGTTTAATCAGGCTGTGCTTTACAACGTTTCACTTCATCTTCTGATTGGAAATAAATAGTTTCATAAATGTGTCAGTAAGAGCAGATTTATTGTTCAATGCGTCCACAATATTTTTATTTTTAAAAGTCACTTATAAGTAAAATAGGCCTTAGTGCACAACACAAGTCCATCCAGACCGGCGGGGATTTCACATCAAATGTTTTCCTCATTTTCTGGAAGTTTCTGCCTTTTTAGAAATAATCCCTTTTTTGCAGCATTCCAAGAAAACTTTGTATTTTAGATAAATTGTATATTTTTTAAAATTCTTTTTGCTTGTTTGTTTATATACTTCCTGTTTTAAGGCACTTGTCTAAAACTTTAGTTTGGGATGTTCATCCTTTTTATTCTTACTTGACATAGTATGTTTCAAAACGCTAATTTCCCGTGCCGCACTCTACACACACACACACACACACGCACACACACACACACACACACACACACACACACACAGAGATAACAACACAAAGGAAGATGCAGATTATTATGTGGTTTTCATATTGTGTCTAAATTATAAATAAATTGGAAAGGAAAGTAATCTTGTACAGTAGAAAACTATGCAGCTATAGTCTTAAGTGTAATTTAATCTTGTTTTGTTGTCCAACCAATATTTTCTGATGGGGTTGGAGGGGGGAGGGGGGATTATTAACCTACTGATGTTAAACTCCAAACTACCTAAAAGATTCAGGAACGTGTTTTTATTCATGGTTTCAAATTGATTGTTTATTAGTGGTTTTGTCGCATACCGTCTCAAAATGTCAAATAAAACCTTTAGACATGTTATGTAAAAGCTTCTTTTGTTGGTGTGTGTGTGTGTGTGTGGGGGGGGGGGGGTTATAGAACAGTGACTTTGCAGACATGTGAGTCTGAAACAGGTTAATTTTTATGACTTAATGGCTTTTTTTCCCTTTGCGCCCTGAGACTCATAAACCTTTTAGCCTCGTTCATGTTTGTGTGAAACGTGCAACACCTATTTAAGGTGCGCGAGCCCAGGCTCCGCGGCTCCGGCCACTTAAGCGCGAGGACGGTCCGGGATGGAGAAAGTGCAAAGAAGCGCGAGCTGCTCCCGATGGTTGGTTGAACAAATTGATGACCAGAGGAAGAGAGAGAAAGTTGACCTGTCCCCGAGCCACACACACACTTCACCCAGACAAAGTGGACAATGTCCCGTGACCCTTTGAACTCATTCCTCTGGTCACAGACTGGTCTGTATCTTCAGTGTTTGTATGGAGAAGCGAAATTAATGCTCAAAGTCCGTGAAAACTATAAACTAATGTAAGATAATAAGTATTTACGATTCAGAATTAAAAAACAACAGACAACAAAAACGTTTAATATTATTTGAATAATGTCTCAATAACTGGAAAAATCGACTTTCTCTTTTCCCTCTTTTCGGTTTAAAAAAAGCTGCTAAAGGGAAATTTAACGGAATTCGGGTTAAATATGAGGACTTTAATCACGTTTGTGAGTGGACAAAAGATTGCGTCAATATTTATTTACTGGCAATTTAAATGGACACGCCAGTAAAATCCCAGCATGTTGTCAATATTTAACTTATATGTAATAGAGAATCTATCAGTTTCTTATCGAGTACATTTTGATTTTATGTCAGACAACAAATTGTACACAAGGATTCTGGAAATATCTGATTGTTTGGATTTTAAGGCTTATATGACGCTTTTTTGTGACATCATCTTCAGCTAATCTCAATATTTTATACAGCTTCTTTATATGTGTGATTACCAACGTTTGTAACTGTTCATGACTTCAGTCTGCTTTTAGGATAAGTGGTTTTACCTGAAGCATTAAGATTATTACAGATTAATAAATCTTTCTTCTGTGTTAAATAACAATCAAAATCTCTGAATGCTTATTGTCAAAAACTGTGGCATTGGACCAATTAGTGAGTAGAATTAGAATAAATAAACTTCCAGCAGAGCAAAGAGGAGAGAGGACACATTTCAAAGAAACGTGGTATTATTTGCTGTATTTCAGGTATGAAGGGGAGGAAATTGTTTCAGAGGTTGTGCACATGGTCCCTCTGGTTCATCCTGGCGCATCCTAAAGCAACTGGTTTTAATATCAATTCATTTGCTTTTTTAAAAGAGATTTTAAATGAAATTCAGTGTTGAATTGTTTTTGTTACATTTGGTTTTTCGTTTAAATTATGAAATCCATTTGTCATTTGAAGCCCCAGTGGTGAGAGAAATAGATACACAGATATGCAACCTGAGTGTAAAGCACCGCAAACCTGGAATAAACAAATAGCTTTTCTGTGTGTGGATGCAGCCAATCAGCTTTAACATTCCTGGTGTGCAGCTGGATGGGAGGCAGGGAGGCACAAAGGTGGGAGGAAATCTGACTTTTATGTAGGTTCACTATAGAGTGTGTGTGTAGCGAAGAGTTAAAGACTGTTTAGTTAAGTGTGTGTTAGTTATCAGAGCAATCTGTTTCCTGAAACTTTGATCTTTGAAGTGAAAGATGTTCTGGTGTGTCAGGAAAAGGAAAACTGGATGAAACAGAGGTGCATAAAGATAAATATGTTTTAACTAAAATAACTCATTGTTTCAGGACGGTTTCTTTAGTTTTCTTCCTTTATTGTGTTTTTTTTTTTTAGTTTTATTCTGTTTTCTCTGAACAGTGTAAGGTTTACTGCGTTTCCAGTCTCAGATAAACGTACTGATCCGGTCGGGCTGTTCCTCAGAAGTTTGAAGGCCTCAGACTGGGTCTGGGATGTTTTTAAGCGTCCACTTTTCATTCGTTTTGATTGAAAGCGTAATAAAGGATGTCTGCAGTAGGTGGCGCTATGGATTCACCCCACGGCACCTTTGCAAATTGGGTGTGTTTGTTAATATAAGTGTATGTGTGTGTTTCTCTGTGTGTGAAAGAGAGAGAGAGAGGGAGAGAGAAAGTTGCACCCGCCCAACCCTTTATCATTAGAAACCTCAGAGCATGAATTACCTTCCAAAGTCATCGGCGAGAATTTACGACTGGTCAACAAAAGCACGTGACCGCACCCCTCCTTCTTTCTCTCTCCTCCTTCACCTCACCCCTCACCTCCTCCTTCACACACACACACAAACACACACGCTAACTCACACGCAAATACACTGATCTACCTCCAACGCGCGCGCGCACAACCACCCCACCCCCATATTTGGACGACGCATACAAAGCTAAAAACGAAGTACAGTGCAACGCCATAATTCACTAATACATCATAAATCGTTGAAAGTACCCGCGTTATAACGACCACAGAGAAACCTGACAAAGCGCGCGCCCCTCGCCTCTCAACTGTTAGCCTGCAACTCTTAAAAACATCTAAATGAGCTCTTTCTTTGTAAACTCGTTCTCGGGGCGCTACCCAAATGGCCCCGACTATCAGCTGCTAAATTATGGAGCCAGCAGCAGTGCCATGAACAGCGGGACTTACAGGAATTCTTCCTCCGCCACCATGCACCATGCCACGGGTTCGTATGGCTACACTTACAATGGCATGGATCTGACCGTGAACAGCCGGGGAGTGGGGGGCAGCAATCCTGAAAGCACAGGAGGGCACTATGGAGAAGGCGCGCTTGTCGGAGACTCTCGGGGTTTTGCTTCCCTGGGATCGGAGAGAAGCTTCAGACAGCCGTCCAGCTGCTCCGTCGCCTCTGCGGTGAACTCACTTATATCACCCGATAATGAAAGCAACAAGCTGGGAGCGCAGAGGTCTTCTCCTCTCCAGGAGCAACCAGGAAGCAATGATCTCAGCTCTCCAAACCTTTCCACGTCCTCCTCCTCTGGTGCTGGAACGACGCAGTGCCTGACGGTGCTGGATGACGCCTCCGCAGAGGTGGAGGAGCAGCAGCACAACCGGAGCACCGGACATGGGACTAACTTGCTGCTTACAGGGAGTTCTCATCCGATTCATAAGCAGGAGTGTGGCCAGGCGGGACCCGCTGCTGGGTGCTCGCGCAGCGACATTCAGACACCACAGATTTTCCCTTGGATGAGAAAGCTGCACATTAGCCATGGTACATTTATACTTTATCTGTCGTATTTTATAAAGGCTCATGCTGCGGGTCAAATAAATTACTGGCGCACAGAAAAGCTCATATCTTGCAGATATTAAATATGTATCTATAAATATTTTATATTTATAATTTTTTCTTATAAAATCAAACAAATGGTTTTGACCTGCAGGGTTTTAGTTTCCTTATTATCTAAATTTGTATTTACATATTCACAGACTTGAATTCCTCCTTTGAATAAAAATAGATTTAAATGTAAAATCACCGACTAGCTCTGGAGAAAAAGCTAAACTATTATTGTATCAACATGTTTTCTCATGTCGGTATAATCCCTTTTACCCACCTTTTCACAACAGAAGCCAGACAGGGTGCTACCCTCACCCTCTCTATCCACCCTGAACCCCCCTATTTTGTTTTTCTTTCTTCTTTTCTCTCTCCAAAGCCATTTCAGTAAGTTCTACAAAACTCGAATAAATCTGTCAGAAGGGAAGAAAACATCCCATCAGGCTGGGAAGCGCAGACAAAGTCGGGTGAGGAAGAAAAAAAGAGAGAAGTGAAAAGCTTTAGAGCTTGCATCTCCTTTGAAAAGTGAAGTTTTATTACGTCTGGCAACTTTATTGTGGAGTTGAGGCAGAGGAAAGGGATATAAAACCATTAAATAGAGGAGTGATAGAAAGTGAAAAGTATCATTTAGAATAGAAATAAACCAATCGAGCAAAAACATTTTCGGCTTTTGTTATTAAGTTAAAATGGCTTTAGTGAATCTGAGTGTAAATGCGGGGACACCTTCATTTTATTCCCAGGCTTGTCTCTGAAATGGGCTGATAATGTTCCGACATGAAGCATGTGAAGCAGGAAAAGTGTTCCTCCGTTTCAGTAACCTTCTGTTCGCTTTAAATCCTCAGACATGGCCGGGCCCGACGGGAAAAGAGCGCGAACAGCGTACACGCGCTACCAGACTCTCGAGCTGGAGAAAGAGTTCCACTTCAACCGGTACCTCACGCGGCGACGTCGGATTGAGATCGCACACGCGCTCTGTCTCACGGAGCGGCAGATCAAAATCTGGTTCCAGAACCGGAGGATGAAGTGGAAGAAGGACAACAAACTGAAAAGCATTAACCTGGTCTCCCCCGCGAGCGCGTTTCAACCGTAGAGAATAAACAATGATGCGGGACATACTGGGCAGTGAAGCAAGAGAAAAAGAAAAACTTGAAGAAAACGCAGAAAACAGTAAAAAAGGGCCAAAACAAATGGAGAGAAGATCTTCAGGATGTTGAAGAAATAGCTCAGATCTATATTTAGTCATATTCCCAGCTGTAATGTACTGTACAGCACAGCAGCACTTTGCTTTGGGTTGTCGGTGTTTGGTTTATCAGGGCAACAGAAACTTGTGGTACTTACACGCGCAAACACACACACACACATATAAACATGAAGATAAAGATTTTTTTACGTCATCTAAATATTGTTTAATGCTATGTTTGGTGTTTTGAAGCAGATTCTTTTATAGTATTTATCACGTGCGTCCTTTGTGGGAACTGTTTTTGTCATCTGAGGTTGTTATCTGGAATAACCTGCAGTCTGAACCTTCTCTCTGGTTCAGAAACAGCTCGTTGAAATCATCCAAATTCGCCTCCATTGAAGTAACTGTGTGTGTGCGCGCGCACGCGTATGTCTAGAAACACATCCCCTCCAGAATGTCTATCTCTACTCATAACGTTGTGCATAGCTGTGTATTTTATCATAAAGCTGTTATCACATGAATTGATCGATGTTTCAGAGGTGATGTGAATATATGGGCATTTTAACAGAGACCTGTGTATGTTTCTTTTTGTGATTGCGTGGGTGAAACCTGTGACGGGTACACACACACACACACACACACACATAGGCCTATGTGTACGTCTTTAACCCTTCCTAACTAATTTCTGTGGTGGTGTGTGCAGGGTTCATCTTTTATGGCGTATTTGAGCACATGTTATGAAACAGAAAATGAAGCATTAAGTGAGATTCTGTGAATATTCTCTTGTCTGTCCTGAGAAAAGGAAATGAACTGCTGAGGTTTTCTGCTGTCATTCAGGGTAAAAACGTCTCCATGTGGACTCGAACCCATGTTTTTGTAAAAATCGCGTTTAGTTTTTTACAAACTGATATTTAATGTTATCGAGAGCACAGCACCCTAAACATTATTTCCAGAGCTTTTTTTCAGACCTCAACACGTTTTCAATGAGACAAATGGAAAAGCCGCATCCGGCCCTTTGCACAGACCAAACGGCCTTCAGAAACACGAACAAAGCGCATCTTTTGCGTCTGTTTGCTGCTTCAATTCAACCCATCAGCGACGGACAAATTGATTCCTTTTCTCATTTTTCCTTCTGAACGGAGGCCATTATCACATAAATTAAGTTACCTTCTCCTGGTTTCTAACTGTAAACATCTAAATGAACTTTTAAACTCACCGACTGATGGTGCTGCAGTTTCCTTGCTCATAAACTGGATTCTCTGAGCCGTTGGGGGCGGAAGGGTCTTCTTTCGGCCTCATCTGGACACAATCTCTAGCCTCTCCTGAATGTGTGTGCTGAAATGTTTTTTAAACTAAACCCTTCTGCTTTGAACCAAACAATAAAATAGGAGGCAGGTTTGACATTTGCATGTCAAACAAATGAGGGTTTTTATCTCGAAGTGGATCGTGAAAACCAGGCCTAGCCTCAGACTGATACCCCTCACTGGCTCTCCTCTGGTCACGTGAGGTCCATAAAGTTAGTTTTATGGTTTTGGGGAGTTGACATTGTACTATATATTTCACATTCTAGAAAGTAAGTGACGGTTTAACGGCTTCGTGAGGATCCTAAAGGGGTCAGTAAAGTAAAGAGCAAGTGGGAGGGTGCGTGCTGGTGTGTGCATGTTGTGTGTGTGTGTGTGCGTGCGTGGTAAGGGTGTGCGAGAGAGAGAGAGAGAGGGAGACAGACACACAGAGGGAGAGAACAGGCCATTAGACTGCTGTTCTTGCTCTGTTACACACTTGGACCCTGGCGATCTCCGGTCTGGTTCGTTCTAGTCAAAGAAATCCGGTGGAGAGGAAGAGCAGGACGCACAGTAAGTGGAGGAAGAGTGAGCGCTAAGTGGAGAGAGGGTGGAGCTGCTTAAGAGAGAGAGAGGATGGGAGGGGGTTAGTGTCAGTGTGTGTGTGTGTGTGTGTTGGCATATGGACGCGCTTGAGAGGCCTATGCATGCTCCTGTATGTTTCTGATTCAGGACCGGGTCTTAGCATCATGGAATGGATGAGACTGTGTGCAATCAAATCCAAATACACGTGCATCAGAGTGGTGCACGTGAACATTGAGACTTTGTTTGTTTGTTTTAGTTTATATCAGTGCAGAGGTAGCAAAATCTTTCTTCTTCAGTCCACACAGAAAGAAAGTTTGAGAAGCTTGATGACTTTAAGGCGTGCACGTTAAATCAGACTTATTTAGAGCATTTAGTAACACAGGACAGCAGATGTGTGTGTGTTACTGGAACTGTATGACACTCTGTGGATATAAAACCATTTTAACACAAAAATTTCGCTCTGAAAACATCCCGCTGGGTTGAAAGGAAACAAGACTGGTTTACGAACACGACCTTCATCTTTGTGTGCGCCCTCCCTTATAATCTCCAGACAGGATGGGCATGAGTCAACAACGTGGCTTTATTTTACGCCACAGTTTGACTGTTGATTAAAAAACAGCTTGAACCAAAGATCATCCGTGTTCACATGACTTTACAAACTCTCATCCATAAGTCTTAAACACTATTAACTGATCTGGTTAATCTAATGTGTGAAAGCTAAATAACCAAACAATGATGACCATTTAACAGAATGTAAAACAGAAAGATGTCCATCAGCTGTCACTAAACCTGTGAACATCAGAATCTGTCTCAGTGATCAATGTCTGGGGTGAAGATCAATAATATTACTTCTTTGTTTAAACTGTTGCTTCGAGGCAACAACGATCCTTTCAATCCCAACTGATGTGGTTGTGCGCGAGCTTCCGGTTCCTCCACTGCACCACGACCATGAGCAAAATAAAACCAGTACAGAAAGGCCTGATGAACTCTCTGACAACATCAAATCATTCTTTCCTTACAAAACCTGAAAATGCTGATAAATGAAAGTATGACTAAAACCTAAAACCGATATTTATATAAAACCAGATCAAAGTTTTATCCTGTTAATGATATTAGCTCAGTTTGCTAAAACAGTATCTCTATAAAATGACCCAAAAACTTTTATCAAACGTGACGTGATGATTTAATATTATTTATTTATTTATTAATAATAACCTTAATAATAAAAATAACTTCTCAATCAGTTGTTAATAAAATGAGAAACTATGTTGTCCTGATGATTGAAGCGAGACAAGAAATGAACTCAGGAAGGAAATGAGTTTATTTTAACTTCAGAATTCCTGCAACGAATCTCCATCTGAAACATGATTAAAGAGACAGATTGTCCTGTTTTCTCTGTGATCCAACGCAACAGGTATTATATGAAAATAACCACATATGTTTAATGAAGATGGACTTTCCCTTAAATTCCCATAAACGTCATGAGGTATGAGATAAAAACAAAAGAAAAAAGTCAATTATGTTTTTACTGTTATTTTCTATTACAATCCCACTTACTCATGTCACGATTTGTAACTATGCATTATTCTGTCAGTGTGTCACGACCACAAACACGCACAGTGGCTACACTGCTCACATTAGAGGAGCAATGCTTTCAAAATCCCATTTCCAATCTTCACATCACGTGACGATGCAGAAAAACTGTGTAAAAAAAAATAAGTCAAACAAAAGAAAACGTGCTGAGTAGGCCAATATTTATTTATTCAATACAAAATAAGTTATTTCAACTGTTTCATGAGCACAAAATTTAATTATTAATAAGTTAAAGTAAATATTTCAGTGAAATAAAAGTTTACTTGCACATCATTATAATTGTGTTTAGTCCTATAAGATGCCTTTGTTGTGATACGGGGCTATTTATATAATTAAAATAGAATTGAATTGTTTAATAATATTTATTTCCTTTGTGAAATTAAATTATTATTATTTTCCTTCCTCTTTTATATAATAATAATAATAATAATAATAATAATAATAATAATAATAATAATAATAATAATAATAATAATAATAATA
>JBAMHV010000022.1:943625-956793 GCA_037177535.1 Pseudomugil gertrudae
CGCACACACACACACACACACACACACACACACACACACACACACACACACACACACCCTCTTTCTACCCCCCCCCCAAATAGGCGAAAGACTTCGTGCGCATAAAAAATAGAAAGAGCGCACACATGCCCTCCCTCCCCCCACACAAATTGAAACGAGGTGGGAATGGTGAAGATACTGTGTGAAGCTGGAGGTACTTTTCCTAATTCACCCTTATGTGTTTTATCCATAAGTTATTTATTATTATTATTATTAAATAATAATAATTAATAATTTTGCAGTTCTAGAAAAGAAAGATAGAAAACAGGAGTTTGGTGATGAATGTTTGGGGTGAGTTATTTTTGACAGGACTGAGCTGATAAGGCTGAGAGGAGGAGGCGGAGGAGGAGGAGGAGGAGGAGGAGGAGGAGGAGGAGGAGGCGGACATCTTCATAAATTCCATATTTATAAATAGATTTTCCATCAGGTCTAAAAGCACCACCAGCCACCATCTCATTGACTCCGCTGTATGTATCGATCTAATTGAACATTCACATCATAAATTACCACCGTTTTTTTATTTCTGGAATTTTTGTTAACTTAAGACAATAATAAAAGCGTTTTTTCTTTTTTTCAGCAACATTAAAATGATCTAAACATCCATTCATGAGATAATAAACTCTTAGTTTTACTTTTGATAAATTAAAGTGGTACAGATCAGACAGGATTATTTTTAGCTTTAATAAAAATAAACGTTGTAAAATGATAAATGTGGCGAGTGAAGGGTTAATCATCGCTGGCTCAACGTGCTTATCGGGATCATTTTAATATCAAATACTGGTGAGTCCATTTTTATGCGGCCTGTGTCTTAAAGCGTATTTAAAATCCTAATTAAATAATTAAATGACGTGAAGGTCTCAATTTATTTAATGACGTTAATAAAATAAACGTAACGAAAGGAAATAAGTAATGGGATTACTGGAATACTGTTTATTGCAGCGACATCACTACAGCGGAATAATCTGATAGAGAAGTTCCTCTTTATGCACCTCGTGCACAGAAACAGCGTGATTTACACAAACAGCACAACAAATGCAGAATTCTCTGTAGCAGCCGTGTCATGATCATGGTGAGGTCATTTATTTTGTGCAACAAAAGGAAAAGGAGAAATGATCCTGGAAGAAAAGAGCTAGAAGAAAGGAATCCTCCCTCCTCCACATCACTGACCATTTTTCTTCAAAGTAATGACTCCAACTCAATTTAACAGGGAGAGCGAAGGGAAGAGAGTAAAATGACTGAAAGGAGAGAAGAGGAACAGAAAGGAGTGAAGTGGAAATGCCATAAGAAAAGGGTGTGGAGAATGGAGAGAGAGAGAGAGAGAGAGAGAGAGAGGGGGAGAGAGAGAGAGAGAGAGAGAGAGAGAGAGAGAGACGGTGGGCTTGGCTTGACTCCGGGTGAACTGGAGGTCATCACGTCTCACTGATATTAAAATGTATATCGGGACGCGGTGGTGTCACGCCTCACCCGTTAAACAAAGAGTGTGCCAAACTGGCAGATTAATCTGAAAACTTGAGTCCAAGCACACATTTAATGCCTTAAAGAGCCCAGAGTCTCCACAGCAGCCCAGCCCTAAACCGCCTCTGTAACACCGGGAAGCACGAGCAGCGGCTCCCGATGACCTCGCGCGGATAGCGGGGGCCATCTTTATGTGCAGCATAGCTGTTTGTCCCTGCAAGCTTCTGAAAGTAGACTAAAGTAATGAAGATAGCTGCGGATGAGGCGTGTTTTCACAGATCTGAGATGAGCGTGGCCGATACGGAAATAAGCAGGTCCTTTTATTTCCCACGAGACAACACAGAGAATCCCGAAAATATGAAAGTGGGACAGAAAGACAGCAGAGAGGGGAGAACCTTGTCCTAAAGTCTGGAGGCTGTAAGGGACAAGGGGAAAGAAGCCGAAGAGATGCCGCCGATCCGACCAGAGGATCTGAGACGTGAGTAGCTTTCAGTTAAAGAGGAAAAACCTGGCTTTGTAGAAAAGAAGGTACCTTATTTACATATTATGGTCTGTTCCATGTTTTTACTACAGTGTGCGCGCGTATGTGTGCACGTGTGTGTCTGTGTGTGTGCAAATGATTTGCTCATGCTGAGAGGAAGGAGCACGTGCAAACGCTGCTTACTCCCACCTCCTCTTTTCTTTCTTTTCATCTTATTCCAGATACAGCTTCATGTCACGCGCGTTATGAAATCACCATGCATGAACCATGGTGCTATGGCCCAGCAGGTTGTTTCATATTTCCAGGAGCAAGGAGAAGTTATTATACATGTCAATGACAACTTTCAGATCTGATCACATTCTTTATGTGGGTATTTATTTATTTAAACATATACACTATATGAAGTACAGAAATCATGTTGGAAACATGGGGGGTAGAAAAGCACAAGCTGAGATGTTCTACACCTTCTCTAAAGAAGTTTGTTTTTATAAAACATTTTAAAATATTTTTATATCTCATTTAAAGCAAGAAAGAGTATCTGAAGGTTCATCTGTGGCGCGTGAGGCCAGAGAAACTCCGCCCACTTAAAAATACTAAACAGAGAGAAAAGGATGTTTTTATTCTTCATACAGTCAGAATAAATGCCTGCTGGTTATTATCAAATATATTACTCTCAAAAGTCAAAGCCAGGACAAACATTTCGCTCTTATTCATCTTCATGTTATTTTTTCTTTGTGAGCTGCTGAGGATGAGGAGGAGGAGGAAGAGGAGGGGGGGTAGCTTAACTTCCCGGCAGTACATCCAGCTTCAGAGTAATATTACAGGAGGAAGTTCAGGCCACTTCATGTTTTCTTTTCTGTGTCCCCATTTCGGGAAATAAATCTCAATTAAATATTCAAAGTGCACAAAATACAAAAACACGTTTCTTCTCTTTCTGCTCTGGATCTTTTTTTTTTATTGGTAATATTTCAGATCGAGTCGAGCTGCCGGAGATAATGAGACCGTTTAACCCGTTTGTTCTAATAAAAATTTATCGAATATTGAAATAAATAAAACACGTTTAAACTCTTCAGGCCGGATGTTAAAAAATAATTTATTATTTTTAAATAATAAAATTTAGTTCCAAAATGCATTTACAGATTTATTTTGTAACACAACCTGATGGAAATACATTTATACGTCATTCGAGTCAGTTCTGGATACTTTCTTGGTAATGAAAAATAAATATGTAACATGCTCTGATTTTTTTTTTTTTTTTTTAGAAAAAACGTCTCCATATTATGTGTTTAAATCTACAAATAAAACTCTATTTGTGTAAACGGCGGTATAGGTGTCGATGTGAGTTCAACAGAGGATTTAGTAGTATAACATATAAATTAGTTTGTTAGTTCAGAGAATAACGGGGATTTGCCAAATTAAAAGAAAAAAGCAAAAAGCAAAAAGCAATGAAATAATTAAGAAGACTTCTTGAAACAAAAGTTGTTCATTTTTATTCAATTTTCGGTAGGTGTGTTTAAACCTTTGAACCTTTGCTTAGCACATTGACCTCTACCTTTTCCCGGAAATAATGGCTTCCCATCAGGCTGAAAAGGTTCTGGTGACACACTTGACAAAGGGAATAGAAATGCTGCAATCAGACTCAACACACCTTGATCGATAGACCACCTGGGGTCATCCTGGTTAAGCGAAAAAGGTCAAGGTGACTGAATACTCTCTCTCTCACTTCTACCCCCCCACACACACACACACACACACATATATATATATATATATATTACACATTTTTTATTACATATTTTTTACATATGTGTGTGTGTATTTGTGTGTGTGTGTTTGTGTGTGTATGTGTGAAAGGAGAAGAAAAGAGAGAATGGAAATGAAAGGCAGAAAAAGTATTACAGGCCGTTTGTGTCCTCTGATCGTTTCAAGTTTTTAACTGAGTTAAGTCAAAGTTTGAGGGACAGATTCCAATCCATTTAGCAAACTGGGAGGGTATTTATCCATTTATTCACCGCTCCATCCATTTTCCAGCCATATATTTCAGAAGCATTCCTGATAGGACAACGTTTCCCTGTGCCAAGTGATTTGTCTTTTGTTTCAATGAATTGTGAACTTCAGGCCTGATCTCCACTCCCACTGGCTTTTAAATAATTACAGCTGTACTTCTAATTAAATTGCACCAAGTATCCTGTCCGTATGAAGTTCTTTTTAAACTCAACTTTTCTTTTTTGAAGTCAACATTAAAAGATCAATTAGGAAAATGATCAAACTGGTTAAAGAGACATGAAGTCTCAGTCTGTTTTAGAGGCATTAAACTAACTGGGTATGATATATAAAATTACATAAATATCACAAATCATATAATATGTTGAAATATTTCACATTACTAATTCAAATGAAATCATTACGGACCTTTCAATCTCCTTCCTGTAAAAATACAGTCAATATTTCAGTTCCCAACTCAACAAGAAGACAAAGTCTTTACTGTAATAACGACAATTAAAATGTTCATTGAAATGTGTCATGAACATGAATGTATTATTTTAATTTAGTTGAGCTGAATTGTGTGAGAAATAAAATATGAAATAGTAATATTTTTAATCTGAAGTTGTGCAGCATAATAAATCCATCCTCCAGATGCTCGCGGCTTTGTGGAGGAAGCAGACTGGAATAATCTGCAACAAATAGCAAACGATAGAAAAACCCGAGCCTTCAGAGAGCCAGTGTCTTCTATATCTACCCTGTAGATCCGGATTTGTGTCAATTCCATTTAAACAATCACAAATTCGCTTCTAGGGGAGTATATAGTGGATCTAAACGCGACGGCAGATGGATCCAGCGCGCGCTGTGAAGGGAAATGACATCCTGAGCTGTGGTATTCAGGGTTTGATCACATATTAATTCGTTTACAGACTAAAGTTTATAAACGAAGACGTGATGATGTCTTTTAAGAACAGAAAGAAAAAAAAACATTGTTATTCGTTTTACATTGAGTGGTTTTTCTTTTCGTTTCTAGTTGAGAACATCCTCTTTATGACGTCATCGTTAACTAATTTTAAGCTCTTTTAAAACATTTGATTTAGTCATTGTTTTTCATTTAGTTTTGTAGAATTCCAGGAGTCACGTTAATGGTCCTGGTTTAGGATTTCACATGTGGGCTGAAGTTTGGAAAAGATGGTTTTCTTAAGGATGCTCTGGTGTTTATTTATGAGAAGTAGAAAAAAAAATGCATTTTCTGCTCTGAAATAACATGAACCATTTGAGTTTTGAGTCAGTATGGCAGCACCATGTCTGTCTTTATGTTACAGGCACATCAACACATGAAGTGGTTTATAAATAAAATAACTTCATAATAAAAGTTCCGGTTTTTTAACATGAAGAAAATAAATCCTGTTTTGAGGTGAAGGTGACTGAGGAGGAATTGCTTTAGATATATCTGGAATGAAGGTCTGTTGGAGCCCAAGGTTTTAAAAAGGAGAGGGGGGGGGGCACTTTGTTCTAGTTCCTTATGTAAAGGTCTGCAGATGATGATAGTGACCGGGCAACTTGAATTACTGATTAATCTTTTATCGATCCCGGTCAGGCAGATTAATCTCTGACATGGTGTTGCTGTTGGGTGGCGGTAGAAGCCAGCCAGACCACCGTCCCAGCCAGACCACCGTCCCAGCCAGCTAGACCACCGTCCCAGCCAGACCACCGTCCCAGCCAGACCACCGTCCCAGCCAGCTAGACCACCGTCCCACTGCCCGATATCAGCAATAAGTGCAGAAAACAGAGCTGACAAGCTGCCCCTAAACACACCCCAGCATGGAGGAGGCACTTTCCTTTGACTTTAGGTTGAGCTCATTTACATATTTATATGTATGTAGCTTATTCTTTGTGAGACATTTAGGAGGGTGAAATAGTTTCTGTACATCCGGTTTAAAAGTGTCAGACTGACTTCTGATTCTCTGAGTTTCATACTGATGTGCTTGATAACAGAGACGGTGGTGGATTTAAGGGAAGCATGAAAGGGCTAGGTCTATAGCCTGAAAGGGCTAGGTCTATAGCCTGAAAGGGCTAGGTCTAAGTATGGGAGATCTGTGCAGATCAGAGAAAGAAAAAAATGACACCATCTGATCGTGCGCGTAAGGGAGCAGAGTATTTAATCCCATTTCCTTATCCGGGGTTCGTCCCAGAAGCATGTGCGCCATTGGCCGGCTGTCCTCACGTGGAGTCTTAACTTTGCTCACTTGACAGAAAAGTAGGAGGGTTCATCCGAACAGGAATAACCGAAGACTAAAGGGATGGGATATAAATTTTAGTTTTATATTTTCGAGTAGGTGTAAATCCACAAAAAGACTTAAATTGATGGTCATGAGCTCCTATTTGATAAATTCAAACTATGTGGACCCGAAGTTCCCACCCTGTGAAGAATATTCACAGAACGATTATCTGCCTAGTCACTCTCCGGACTATTACAGCTCCCAAAGGCAGGAGCCAACCAGCTTCCAGCCGGACTCTCTATACCACCACCATCACCACCAGAGCCAGCAGCGACCTGAGCCGCCCTACACGCCATGCCAGCGTCCAGCGCAGCCTGCCTCGGTGGTGATGTCGCCTCGGGGGACCGGGGTGCAGACCACCCCAGTTTTGGATCAAAGCCACCGCTGCGACTCAGTCACACCAAGCCCACCTCCATCATGCGGTCAAACGCCACAAAGCCAAAGTACTCCTTCCCCTGCCGGTACTCGTAAGGACCCGGTAGTTTACCCATGGATGAAGAAAGTGCACGTAAACATCGGTAAGAACAGCATGTAAACTTTATCGCTCTCTCTCTCCCCCCCTCTCTCTCTTTCTTTCTCTCTCCTTGCAGTCGTTGTCTCCGCCGTCAGAAATGGTTTTCCTTCTCTGGTTTCCGTTAGAATATAGAAGAGTAGCCCTTGGGTTGAAATTTACGGTCATCTGTTTGCAGGGTCAATATAATTACACCCCCCATAAATTTTTATTACACCTCTCCGCCGCGGTGTCTTTAGAAGTCTGATCTCAGGCTGATCTGCTCTAAATCTTCACCTTATGACAACACAGACAGAGTCCATAAGTTAGCTTTTATGTTTTAGTAATTTGATTTTAAGTGGTCGGGTTGTACAAATGGTGGACTTTACTCCTTCGAGCTTTTCATCCCTGCACGCTGTTCAAAGGGAAGGAAAGTTTTATGGCAAATGAAATATTCATGTTTATGGAGCCGCCGTAAAACACTAATGTAAAAGCGAACAGCTCCAGTCTGTTATGGCTTCTTTGTAATGTTCTAACACACTCGCTGCCTCTTGCGGATTGTAAGTGCTGAAAGCAAATAACAGCTTGCAATGCGCTGACTTTACAAAGAGAATCTGACCGGGTCTGAGTTTTTCTGCAGAAATGCAGCCTGATTGTTGTTGTTCAGTTCAACTCGACTGAATCATATTCTCTCTAAACATGCACCCCCCCACCCCCCAATTGCTTATACCTATACTACCACCACTATTCTCTGATCGGTAGAACAAAAAACAAATCACATTCCGATGGTTTTGTGTATCATTTCGTGAAAAACTGCAGGTTTTATTCATCTTTATCAAAACCCAGAGCGTGCTGCTAAACGTGTTCAGACAATAGACAACCTTGAAAGTGGTTGCATGCCCAGTTTGCTCCTAAATCACGTTTGTACGTAACGTGATGTCAAAGTGGATGTTGAGAATCACAACGCCTCAACATGCCAAGGCTTTCCAAAAGTTCTGCTCTAAACAGGCGCATTTAAGCGCTGCAAACTGCGGACAATGCAGGTCACCATGTTGTGATCAAAGCTCAGCTGCACGGAGATTTTCTTTCAATTAAAACAGTGTTTATTTTCTCTGTGACTTTATGCACTTTCTGTTGTTTAAAATGCTCACGAGACCATTTTAATGAGCTCTCTGAGATGTTAACGTTAAGGGTAACCCTGAGGTTTGTCCTTTCTCTGAAAGCCTCCCCCACAGTCTATATTACAATACCCGTGCTGTTAATACAGATTAATTTCACAGATAACAATGATTTAATATTTAATTTGACTTCCCAGCCATATTATTATGATCAGTGTTTGTGTTTTTATTGTAGTTTTGTATGTTGCGTGTCAACGCCTGTTTCCTTTGTTCTCCCGCAGTGAATTCAAGCTACTCGGGGGGAGAGCCAAAGCGCTCGCGGACGGCCTACACGCGCCAACAGGTTTTAGAGCTTGAGAAGGAGTTCCACTACAATCGATACCTGACGCGCAGGCGCAGAGTGGAGATTGCCCACACACTGTGTTTGTCGGAGCGGCAGATCAAAATCTGGTTCCAGAACCGGAGGATGAAATGGAAGAAGGACCACAAACTGCCCAACACCAAGGTCCGCTCGGGGACAAACACCAATACCCAGACTCTGTCCCAGAACCGATCTCTGAGACCCCTTTAGGCTCCTGCAGCTCACATTGTTCACACTAAGCTGAAACGTTGGGTGAGGATCATGCGTTTTTGTCGCGGGATGGGGGAGATGTCAGAGTGGACTACACCGTTCTCCACTGCAGGACCCGGAAGACTGAGAGTTTTTCAAAACAAAAGATAAAAAAGAAGAATCGTAAAAGAGGAAAAAAAACAAGTAGTCCGACTTATTTCCCCCCCCCCCCCCCCACCCCCTCACACGCAGTCTTTCCTTGTTTAAAATCAGTGTTCTCGTGCTCATGTCGTTTGTTTCCTTCTTTTATTTACTGAGAAATTATTGTGAAAAAGATGGATTTTTGTGTTTTTTCTTAATTATGCCAAACTCGGGACACATTTTCACATTTAAAGGTGCGAACCACTGTCCTACCCTCGTCCCTCCCTCCCCCTTCACACACACTACCATTTTCAGATCGCTACCTCTCACACACACGTGGAAACAGAGGACTCCTCTCCCTTCCCTTATTCCCAGAACAACATGGGATTTATTTTAAAAAAGGAAAGAAAGAAAAATGATGACACGCAACTTTCGGTCTTCCTGATGAAGCTTCACGTTACGTTTTACTAGCAGAAAAATATTTTTAAACTGTTTAATAATTATTTTTAATGGCTTGTTGATTGTAATATATGACTGTGACCTGTTTAGAGTGAGCATGTGGTTCTCTCCTCACTTTGTCACGTGGCTCGACTGGAAAGTCTTCTAATGATGAAACTCAGTAAATAATCATTGAAGACATTTAGCCGGACTTACCAAACAGGATCTGGGTTCTGCCTAAAATAAAGACTCTAAAAATCACACCAAAACTGTCCTAATATCACACAAAGCAGCACTAAATATTGTACTACCTATTACCTCAGCTGTACATATAAATATTATTGATTAAAAATCACCTTATTTTCTCTTGTTCATTTAATGAAGTGACAGCATTTGAAGTTTTTACATTTTTAAACTGTCAGTAAATATTACCTTCAGTCCTAAAAAGCTTTTTTTCATTTAGTAAAAATTAAAAAATGGATTTTTATAAAAGCGAAAATTTACTTTTTCCTCTGTCCGGGATTCACTTTCATCCTTTTAGCTGTTTGTTCACATTGTGCATTTAATTAGATTTTATTCTGTCACTGTTTTTTATTTATGTTTTTTTATTTACATTCCAAATGTTTCAGTTTTTACTGCGCACATTGCATTTTTAATGTTTGTATTCTTCCTTTCTCTGGTAATGCCCCCGCAGTGTTCTTATCTGTAAATAGTCACATTTAAATAAATGACTGAAAATATAAAACAATATTTTCATTCTGTTTTTATTTTTATTTTTTATGAAGACCTTTAAAAACTGATGGCGCAATGCAACTCATTTGGTAATAGAGGTTTATTTTGTTCTGTCTCACTGAAGGAGAAATATTTTCCTTTTCAGGTGCGACATGAGTCCGTTTCTTATAGAATAAAAACATTGTGTGCTCTGTTGCACAGCAGAAATAGTAAAAAGTTCGGTTTAATTTCAGAGTTAGTTTTACGTATAAGCGAGCTGTCTGAAGAAATCAGGAATCTTTAATGATTAATCTGTCCTGCTCATGAATGATCTTGGTACATTACATCTTGTAATCTCGTTCTAAATCACGAGCCTTCCCTCCGTCTTACTCCCGTTCACCCGTTAATTTAACGGCTGCTCAGATGCGCTTGCACTGGCCAGACATGGTGACCCCCTCCCCCCAACACACACACACACACACACACACACACACACACACACACAAACACACTTCTACACCCCCTCCCCCACTTTCTCCAATGCCCCGTTATTTTCTGGTGTTTAAGAAAAGCAGTTAGTTTCTTGCTTCGCGATCATTTAATGCCTAAATGAGTTTAATTTATGCGCATTTTTTTCTTGTTTCCCGTCTTGTGTTGTGTGCGTATATGTGTTTTATTTTTTATATAAGGGAGTGGGCCGGCGCAATAGCTCAAACCCTGACAACCAAATAGATAATCAACAAGACGAATGACTTCTTTTGTAAGGCGCGGCTCTCGTATTAATTCTAATTTTCTTTTCTCAGAGCAGGTATCGAAAAAATAGAGAGCATAAGGGAGAGAAGGAGAAAATGGCATTCCTCACGATGAACTTTAAACAAAAAAGTGTGCACCCCAAATTGATCCGCTCGTATTGTTCGGCCCAGAGAAAATCCCCCATTACTTGTAGCTAAATGTCTCCTTGGGACACTTGCCACATGGACTCCTTCGACCCATTTATCTGTTTTCTGTTCCCTATTTATGAAACGCTGCCTTGTGCTGCAACTACACACCGACAGAGCATCACACTGCACACACAACACAATAAATGTGTCTAACAATCGAGGCAAAATAAAATGAAATGAATATTTTATTTTATTTGAACATTTCTTTGCCTTTTCCACCAGGCGCGACCGTCTGCTGTTTCTCCAAATGGCAGAAGATTTTGTGAGGTTACCACCCCTCACCCACCCTCTAAAAAAAGGGTTCACCGCCATTATTTTCGGGAGAGAACAGACGGGACAGCATTCCGTGAAAAATGTGAGAATTATACCAGAAAAATCATTAATCACTTGTTCTTCTTTAAACACTTCTTCTCCTTCTGTTGTCGTTCGGCAGCAGCAACCAAAGACCCCTCATCCTAAGAAAGAGGGAGGGCAAAGAGCAGAGACACAGGACATAAAAAAGAAGACGTCTTGAAGACACTTGGAAATCCCCCTCAGTCCACCTCCCTTCTTTAAACTCAAACACACACACACACACACACCTCCCCTTTACAATCATTTGCAAGCTATTTTTACATTCACAAAGTGTCCTACCATAAAAAGTTTCCCTTCCTCTTCGAAAGTATCAAACCCTTCTAATGAAACTCAGTGTGGGAGCCCCGCGAGCGCACAGGATGCCATCACGGACAGCTGAAGGTAAGAAGCTTTGGAATATTTTCATTTAGTTTTCTCTGTCACAGTTTTTTGTTTCTTCTTGTCTGAATGGGATGTTTATGGTTTTATTGCCCCGTACGCGTTTGGTAAGGTTGGGAAAGGGGGCATTTATGGCCTCGGGGGCTTTATTTCTGACTTAGTGTTGTAGTTGGAGGGTGTGTGACAGTGTGTGTGTGTGTGTGTGTGTGTGTGTGTTTGCATGTATTGTGTATTGCTGCAGGTGGCAGAATTGCTTTTTCTGTTTTCTCGTGAGTTTTGGACAACTGTGTTCACGGTGTCACCTCCTCTGCAGATGGAGGCCCTCCTGTGGTCACGAGGCTGTGCCTGTTAGATTTCTTCTTCTTTTCATACCCCAATGGATCATTAAAAGCTGGATAGATATATTTATAGCGTATAGGGTGCATGGCGACGACCTTCTAGAGAGTTTACACTGTAATAAATGAGAAATGTTTTCAACTTAAAAATATAAGTACAAATGCTGCCTTAAAAATAAACTCACCTTCCGGTTAGCATCAACTTAAAAAAGTTCTATAAGTAGGTTAATGGCTGTGTTTTATTAACTTGATTCATAATAAATGAATTTGTCACATTACCCATCAGACAAAACTCAACTCAAAATAATAAACTCTGAGTTCTTTCTGTTTTATTTAATCTAATCTACACCAGCATAGGCCAAATTACTCTGCCCTGTAGCGTAAACAATCCTCTGCTAAGAAATGCATCACGATTTTACAACATGTACACTTCATACTATAATTAGGCATGTTGGGAGACTAAGATATATTTTTCTTTTATTGTCCTTCATGGTACCAGCCTTGAAATTCAAGCATCCAACATTGTTTATATGTGAAAAAGAAACAAACAAAAGCAGATAACTTACATTTATAGCACAGAAATGTAGCAATCACCTTGTGATTGTTAAAATGTGCTGAATCTGCATCTCCCACGAGCCTTTGTGGTTCAGGTATGTTGGATTTTGCCCCACCCTTTACAAGGATTAGCTCAGTAATGCTGACAATCTAAACAAAAATTATAACAAGTTAAACATCTGAAAACTATTTAACTCAAGTTCTGTATGCTCATTATAATAATGTGTCTGTAGTAAAATAACTATATGTAACTTAACAGGGCTGTCTCTATTTACAGTGAGCATCAGGGAAGTCAGCCCTCTCTTGCTTTGCTGTACAGGCCCTAACGCTGTGTGCTGTGTGCTTTGCTTTGAGATGTTGTCGCATTTTAATGCAGCGTTCAGATGGGAAGGGAGGTAAAAACAAATAAAAAACAACGGAGCTCGCGCTTCTCATTCTCGTGGCTTTACCAAAGCACCTGCGAGGTTATCCGAACCACTTCAGGCTTCCGGTACCGCGAAGCATTCAGGGACCAGAATGGAAAATAAAAGGTTTGTAAAGCCTTTTGGTGGAGTGTGTGCACAGCGCGAGGACATGCCTGAAAATAGAAAGAGTTGGAGGGATTATGAGGGCTGATGTTTCAGAGAGAAATCAGAAAACAACAAGCCGGGAAGGTTCAGTCAGGGGGCAGGTTTGTCTGACCGATTAGGTCCACTGAAGACAGAGGCTGACCCATGCCCCCCACCACACACACACACACACACACTGCTCATACCCACGCGCGCGCACACCTCTTTTTCATCCAAATCCCACCCAAAGTCTAACTCCCCCTTGACCTTATAGGCTTGCTGGACCCTGCACGGACATTCCCAGACCTTAGGAGCCCTGGGGCCACTTTGTCATAACGGATCGTTTCAGGGTGCATTGAGACAGACAGA
>JBAMHV010000022.1:1464360-1477904 GCA_037177535.1 Pseudomugil gertrudae
TTGTGCGGGGGACCCCTCCCACATTAGAGGATCACGACTTGTAATGGAAAAGCAGTCCAGTACAATATCGTACTGCCAGGGCCGGTAGAGTCGCGTTGAGCAGATACTGATGGAAAAGCGCCTATAAAGGCCAAATCTGTTGCTAATTATAAACTGATGAAGTGGATAAAAATGTGTAAAACTGTTGTTTTGAAGCACTGAATTTGGCCTCCAACTGTAAACATTTAACCTTTTTAGTACCAGAAATTACCATGTTGGAAAGTGATTCCTGAAAGCTAATTGGACAAAGACATGCTTCTTTACAAAAGGTCACCAGAGTTCTGATCAGAAGACGTGAATCACTACGCGGACATTTTCAGACCATAGTAAATTATTAACTCTATTAAACAAAAACAGTGTGTGGAACCCAAAGTTTTTCGGCCACGTCCCATCAGCGTTAGTGAACTGTAAGCTGTTTTTGTACCAATTAACAGTGTGACATCAGAGGTTTGCATCCGGGACTTCAATCAGAACAGGGTTTTCGTTCTACTCAACTTTACCTAATTTGGATGTCCACCCCAGTAGTTGGTGTTCTTTCTCCTTTATTTTCTCTCAAAAGTGTTTTTTCCAGTTAGAAAAACTTCTTCTTCTACTGAATGACAACCACAAACAACACAGCACACCCTCTGGTCATACTGCACAGCCCAGTTTTTTTCCATTCAGACCAGTAGATGAAAAGTGTCTGATGAGAAGAGTTTTGCTTCATTGGTGAATGTTAACATGTTAAATGCTAGTCTCATGCAGTCTGAATCAGGAGAAAACAACAGCTCCTTTAGACACAACTGATGAGTCGCAGATTGATATAAAAGATGTGATTCCCTGACAAACAGATTTCTGGGACTCATTTAGTTGTAAGGCTTTAGGATAGGAGTGGCTGACACAAAACACAAAGCTAAAGAAGGTGTAAAATTAATGATGTTACTCTGAAAACACAGCAAGGCTTCTTAAACCCCAAAGGAATAGAAACAGAAAGGAAAATACATTTTAATCTCCTACAAGCCAAGTCAAACATTTCTAAGCCTGCAGCTATGATCAGGCCATGTTAACAGCCGAAGCCAAAAAAACACTGGGAAATTAAAACAGCTGTCACAGATCTGCACCCAAACCCTGGTGAAACGTCTCTAAGCAGGACGGTAACACCATACCTGGACTAAAGAGAGACGTGCTGAAGAACCAAAAACTGAATCCAAACTGAAATTAAGATGAAATCAAAGTGAATCAGGAAGTAAAACACAATCTGGATTAAACCCTGTGGCCGCTGCAATAGGAGGTCCTCCTCCAGCCTTCCAGTGCTCCCATATCAGGTTTCCTCCTGTCAGATGCCCCCCTTTCTCTGATCCCGACTCAGACTCCTATTGCTGTGCAATTATGGAAGGAGGAAGCGGCTGTTTTTTCCTCCTTTTTCCCCTTTGAAGGAGGTGTCTTTTCTTGTCTTCCCTAAACGTGAGCAGCAGCAGCAGGGTAATGAGGGTACGTCCCCTAAACCGGTCCAGGCCCCAGTACCTCCCAGTTCTCCAGGCTCCCATATAAAAGCCCTGGTGGAAAATGAGTGTAGGCAGTAGGGAGTTTTCTGCTGGGGTCAGGAGGACTTTGGACAGACGAACGGATCCGGCCCCAAACACCCGTGTATGAGTGGAGTGTAGCAGAAAGAGAAAACATCCCCAGCTTTTTTCCCTCTCTTGCCTCAAAGAGTCTACATGTCTGGTGGCATCTAGACATGTTCAGCTTTGTGGATTTGCGGCTGGCGCTGCTGCTCAGCGCAGCGGGGCTCCTGGTCAGAGCGCAGGGCGAGGACGACCGTAAGTTTCATCACTGTTTGCTGGAGCTTCTCAACCCTTCCCCAAATCCCTTTTTTCCCATTTTTACTGGTTTTTGAAAGTTGGATTTCCTCTTCGTGGCTGGACGGCTGCTGTGATGTTAGACAGAGATGAGAGGAATGCAAACAAAGAATGAAATTAAATGTCTTATGCTTCTTTGTCTCCAGGTTGATAGAAAAACAGCTAGGTAGATAACTAGATTGGGGGACTCATAGTTTATATTGTACATGTGTGCTCCACTGGGCATCCCGAGGAGGCCTCTCTCTCTCCCTCTCCCTGTGTTTGTCTAGCTCTCTCTACCCCCCCCACCTTCTCGACATGCATGCAGAGCGAGTTGCTGCAAGTTTTCCATCTTTCCTCCAGGCAAAGTTTTTGGGTTGATGCACAGATGTCATGAACAGATCTTAAACCCATCAAAAGCTGGAGCATTATTTAGGAAATCCAATAAAAACACCCTCCAAGCTGGACTCCATTCTCAAGTTATATGACCCTGTTTAGCTTCAAGCCAAGTAGCATCAAAGGCCTGAATGAGGTGGCAAAGTTACTGTGAGCCCAAGGCCAAGTGTTGAGTTGGACAGGTGAGCTGGAGAGTCACATGATGAGAAAATATTCACTGTGGGTTAGAAGGAGGTGAGAGCAGGCAGAGTCTTGTCTGCTGGATGTAACAAAAATACGGTGTACAAGGGATCACAAAAACTCAGGGCTACTGAAAAGAGATGATGGAGGTTGTGCCTTTAGTTTTCCCCTTGAAGAGACAAAGAAAACCAAGGAGTTGAAATTCAGTTTTTCCAGATGTTCCTCCTGTCTGGAAAGGACTCAGCTGTCTGAAGCAGATGTGCTTCGGCCCACCAAACAGTCCAGCAGCGACACCCAGAGGCTCCTCTGTGCAACTGCAACCACATCTGGCTGCCACGTCCCCTATGCTGCCTCCTTTTTCCCTTTCCTCCTCTTCCTCCCCTTCGCTTTCGTCCCAATTTTTTTTCTTTGTTTCCTCTAATTACAAACACATGTACAGTGTTTCCACCAGCTGCTGCCAAGCCGACAGTCTGCGGCGCTGCTGCTCTTCGCCTCTGAGCTCAGCACTTTGGCATGTTGGAAGATTTGTAAGAGATTTTAAGGGAGTCCCAGTTAAGGGTTTAGGTTTTTGCTAAGAAGTTTGCAGGTCAGAGTGGAAAATTTGAGACCGACTTGCAGCTGAAGGGACAGAATCTCTTGGAGACGTGTCCTCTTTCAGGTGCATGATATGCATCTGGACACAGGACGTCAATGCCTTCTCAGTCACCTCTGACCCCTTTGTGTGCTTCCTGTCCAGATCGGTCTCAATGACTTATGTAGCTTTTTCCTGAATACAGATTTTAGAACTAAATAACAGTTGTTTTTATTCTCTTTAACAATTTTACAATTTAAAAAAATTCTTTAACACATTTTTATTTTAGTCATGTAAAAAACCATAACATTAAAAAAAATATGCAAAACATTTAAAATCCAATTACAGATATTATGTCTAATTTAATTTGTTTTATTCAACTGTAGAAGTATTCTGTTGCAGAAATTATTTATAGAGTTAAAAGAAAACTTAATTAGCAGCTGGTTTATCATAAACACATTTCATATAAAGTTTTTTTTTAATTTTCCTAAGATACTGAGTATTTTATTTTTGCCTTTCTTCCTTGTTGATTTGCTTCCTACGTATCACAGCTGGACTCTCCATGTCTCCCCCTTCAGGCACAGGTGGTAGTTGCACTCTGGACGGCCAGGTGTTTGCAGACAGGGACGTGTGGAAACCAGAGCCATGTCAAATCTGTGTTTGTGACAGCGGCACAGTGATGTGCGATGAGGTCATCTGTGAGGATACAACCGACTGCCCCAACCCCATCATCCCCCATGACGAGTGCTGCGCCATCTGCCCTGACGACAGTACGCTACCTTTATCTAAATCATTTCTTTCTTGTTTTTTTTATGTATTTTTAATTTCTTATTTTTATTCTTATCTTTGTTGTTTATATTGTCCCCTTTTAAAAACCACAGATCCAAACCATATTTCCATCCTGTGTTTGTGCTTCTGTACGATGAAATAACTTCCTGTTATGAATATATATATACATATATACTCTCCATCTCTAGATGCAGAGTTTAATAAGCCCTATTTTTGTCAGAGATCTTTTTATGAGTGATTTAATTTATTATGTAACCTTACATATGCATTTTTCCTCCTTAGGCTACCAGACCGGTCAAGTCGAGGTAAAGCTTCTTCTTAAGCTTTTTCTTCTTTATGGATAGAATAAAATGATTCATTTTTCACAAACAGTCTTTAATGTGGCTATATATCATGTATAATCTACAAGTTTTATTTAGGAATCAGATATATTTTAATTATACTTTATTCATCTTTCACCTGAAGGGACCCAAGGGAGAGCGTGGAGCCAAGGGAGAGAGGGTAGGTTTACAGTTTCTTTCTCCTTTGACCCGTTTTTGAGGTAATGTTTGGTGCTTTTGAGGTCTGGCACTCTGAGCGGGCTCTTGTGTGTTCATCTTTGAAATGAAGTGGCCAGAAAGCGACAGAAAGTGTCTATGTGTATTTTAATGATGTGAAAACGAGGCTGAAAAGTGTGCGAGCAGCCAGAGCTTCTGTGTTTCTCCTCCTGAGCTGCTGTGTTTCTGATGGCAGATTTAGTCTGAAAACTGATGCAGGTTGTGAGGTCAAAGTTTATACCACTCCCATTTCTCAGAGCTGTGATCACTAAATTTACTTTACTTTTCCAAATGAACCTAATGCTGATGCAGCAGAGTGTTATCTGCATCTGTGTAGTTTTGAAGAAAAAAGACATTATCTTATTTACTATTTGATAAAGGGTTAAATTAGTTGAATCTGAGATTGATGACGATCATTTAATTGTGTAATTTTAGAGATATCACAGGTATTATTTAAGACTTTTTGTTTCCTTCTGTTGGTGATGTTGATGTTAATGCTTGCTTGAGCATCCTCCCAGAGCATGCGCTTTTCCACTTCCTGTTTTGCTGATGTCACATGACCACTGCCAGTTTAAACATCAATGGTCACATGATCATTTTTACTCAGGAATAAACAGCATCTTCATGATGTTTAATGCTTTTTCCACTGGGGTTGCAAAGACAGAAACAGGAAATGAATCGTGAAAAAAACATGCACCGGGTGGCTGTATGAACAGTTTCCGAACAGCTCCCAACATCAGATGCAGAAATTAGTCTCGGATTAGAGGCATTCATTCACGGGATATAAATGTTTATTCCTCCATGTACAGGGTCCTGCTGGTCCCCCTGGTAGAGATGGGCTCCCTGGCCAGCCTGGACTTCCAGGACCTCCCGGCCTTCCTGGACCCCCTGGCCTTGGTGGAGTATGTTGTTGTAATTTTTATTTTTCTCTACTTGGCCAGTGTAGGTCCAAACAGAACCATTCTAACTGATCAGGGATGGAGAGAGCAATCACATGACTCATACATGTATTGAAGTCAATAAGCTGGAGTACTGCTGTCATCAGAAAGCCTGACCTCAATGGAAAAATGTTCAAAGAAAAAAGAGAAATCACATTATTATACCATGTTTTTCTCTAAAGGATTCTCATATTCCCTTGTAAAACATTAAGATAGACTAGTTTACCCTGAAACTACAGCTCTGTCTATAGCTGCGAGCTGGAGAAGTGAACTCTCACATCTGAAGTTTGAGTCACCTCGATGATTAGCAGCACAGACTTTGGGAAAAAAAATAATGAATTAAGGTTTTTTTTCTGCAGTTTAAGGTCAGAAGGTCAGGGTTTCATGCATGTACACCGGAGATTTGTACAAAGCTTCACAGATGGAATCAGACTTTTGAGTTATTAGTTGCTAAGCTAATATTTACAGCTAATTCATGCAGTTTTAGACTCATAAACATAATTGCTGACTCATTCTAGACAGGAAATCTGAGCCAGTTCCTCTACACTTATCTGAATTTCTGTAATTTATCACTGTTCCCATGTTAATACTATCTAGCTACACTAACATGACCACATTAGAGTGCAGAATCTAACTTCATATGTTGATTTACCCCTTGTATCAGGTCTAATATAACGTGACATTCCAGCTTTTTTTGTGTTTAGATAAAAATTTTCACTGATTTTTATGCAAATTTTACACATACAGAGTCCAACACAGCATATAGATCCTTTTTAGCCTATCACATGCTAGTAACAGCTTTATATTCATTCATGCTAATCTAGTAGCGCTTTTATAATTTAGCATCTTGTAACTTGTAACTTGTAACACAATCACCAGCAGAGATGGCATTTTATCTATGATGATTTCCATATATCATTCACATAACTGTAATATTTCCCTCTGAGGTCAACGAGTTTCTGTCTGTTTACTCCAGAACTTCTCCCCTCAAATGTCTGGTGGCTATGATGACAAATCTCCCGCTATGCCTGTGCCTGGACCTATGGTAAGCCACATTCAATGCCAATGTCTTGGTCATTTCTCTGTGAAACATGTTGATGCAGTATCTGACCATGCCTCTGTTTGGCTTACAGGGCCCAATGGGACCCCGTGGATCACCTGGACCCCCTGGTTCTAGCGTAAGAACATTACTTCCTTTCTTGATCTAAAACTGAATAATGTGAATGGGGTCAAGGGGTGGGCAGTGACATCCTTCTGACATGAGTGTCCCCTCAGTGTGCAGCTGGTATGAAAGCAGGGGTCCTCTTCTTCATCCTAAGACTGAATGATTTTGTTACTTTAGCTGAAGGGATTTGGAAAAAAGGGAGACTTTTAAAAGAATCCTAAGAAACATGACGAAACAAACGATTTGGCAATATGTGCACATCTAGCCGTATTAGCTGTAGAACATTAATGTCATATGAAATAGAGTTACCAGCGAGGTTTACTTTTAGAAAGCAACTTAGCAACATGCCCATGCTGTTAGTGTGTCTATACTTCAATCCAACATTTTTATGCAGTATTTGCTTTATCCAGTGAACAGCTGTCTAAAACACGTATGATTCAAAACTGGGAAGGTTTTTTAAGTGTTTAGGTTAACGCAGGTGAAATCCAAGAATCTTCTGACCAATGTGAAATTCTAGAGCAGATATAAATGCGTAGAAATCTAATCAGGACTCTAGCTAAAGGAACATGAATTATTTCCATAGTAAATCATCGGGACTGGGTCCTGCTCTATAACAAAAGGGACAGGGTAGTTGTATTATAAAGCGGTATTCCTGAAGCAACACTATTTTTTGTGCTAATGTGTGTTTGTCTCCCCCTACAGGGACCTCAGGGATTCACTGGCCCCCCTGGTGAGCCTGGAGAGGCTGGTGCTTCTGTGAGTCTTGGACATGGACATAGATACCCACCCATTTTGCTTGTTGCCAGTCTGACTTTATGTGTCTTTTCTTCAGGGTCCCATGGGTCCACGTGGTCCTGCAGGCCCCCCTGGAAAGAATGGAGAAGATGTAAGTGGACTGAATCTGCTCATATTCACAATTTGAACAAATAAACTGATCGACTTAGACAAAAGCCCACCCCTCATCATTCTATCTTTTAGGGTGAGTCTGGCAAACCTGGTCGCGCCGGTGAGCGTGGACCTTCTGGCCCACAGGTAAGTCACTGAGCATGTTTTCTAGTTGTGTCATGTGAAAGTGCAACAAAAGACAAATGCTAATATGACTCTTTGTGACACTATCAGGGAGCCCGTGGTTTCCCAGGAACGCCTGGACTGCCCGGCATCAAGGGACACAGAGTGAGTCAAAACCTTAAACATTAAATTCTATAACCTAGCCTCTTATTATGGGGGTCTTCATTTCTGTGTTTCTCATTTTTTATTTAGGGATTCAGTGGTCTGGATGGTGCTAAAGGAGACTCTGGCCCAGCTGGACCCAAGGTGACCACTTCTCTTTATAGTATCCCACAGCTTCATTGTTAGCACAGGGTTAGCTTGAAGAGTTCAACAGCAGCATCAGACCAAGTGATTGCGGCACTAGCAGATGCTACATGTAGCTGCAGTGCTTCAATGCAGCTCCCCAATGAAAATATATCACTTTGTTACACATGAGAAAGCTTAAAAGAGTCTTATTAAATGTAAAAGCCACATATCGCAGAGACAGGAATGACCTCAGAGAACTTGTTAGGATTTTCTGCACTGATATTAGCAACAGTCGCATTACTATTACAGTTATAGTCAACGCTACGGTCAATGAGCTGCCGAGGCAGAAGTCATGGTCATCAAATTGTTCCTCATTCAGTCCTTTTTGTGTCTGCATGTTTAGGGAGAAGCTGGAGCTCCTGGTGAGAATGGAACTCCTGGTGCTATGGTGGGTACAATAAGCGTCTCTCCTTAGGTTTATCAGTGCTGTCTTTGACTTTTTTTAAACATTAAATGAGCTCATGTGAGGCTGACTGACTCTGTCCTTGTCTTTTTCAGGGACCTCGCGGTTTGCCTGGCGAGAGAGGTCGCCCTGGTCCTCCTGGATCTGCTGTGAGTCCATAGCTCTATTCTATTGATAAGTCAATCTGCAAACAAATTGACCAATCATATTTGTGTTTCTGCTGCAGGGAGCTCGTGGTAACGATGGTGCTGCTGGTGCTGCTGGACCTCCTGTAAGTCAGATATTCTCTGAAACGTCACTCTTTGCTTGTTAGAGGTAGTCATTCAAGCTGTTGTGTTCTATCATAAAGCGCATTTATTACCAAGAAAAAGATAAATAATAACTGTAATTCTGAAGAGAAGAATCCTCAAAATGAAAATAGTTCAATTCATGAGCCTGGAAGAAACCAAGCAGTCCATCACTGATCAAGCTTTTTAAAGATTTCCCAGCTACCAAAATTATGGGTTGTGTGTGGTTTTCAGATGGCTGTAGCTTTCAATTTGTGCCACTAGATGCCACCGTTTCATACACACTGAACCTTTAACATCCAGATTTTATTCTGTTGAATAAAAGAACAGATTAAAACTTCATTGGTGTTGGCTAGCCATGTTAGCATTAGCCAGAAGGATATGCTACTTTACTCTGATTTTCTTTCTGTTGGTCGTCAGGGTCCCACCGGCCCTGCTGGACCTCCCGGATTCCCTGGTGGCCCTGGAGCTAAGGTAAAGTTGCATAGAGCATTATCAAAAGTCAAAATCATTGGCAATGTTTTATTTTAAAAAATTTTTTTCATTTTCTCACACCAGCACCTCTAATTATTCCTCTGGTAGGGTTGTCAGGCGTATTTAAAATGCTGATATGTTGTGTATTTAAACCAAGAAACTTAACTCATATATACACTACCAGTCAGAAGTTTGGACACACTTTCCCATCAAACCCAATGAGAATATATATATATATATATATATATATATATATATATATATATAAACTTTCAGTTTCAGTAAAAATTCAGTTTCCTCTGAGTTTGTCATTACTTCCTCTTTTCTGTGTGCATCGATCTGTCAATCAACTTAGTTTAATCTTTTTGTTTTTCTCTTCTTAGGGTGAAGTTGGTGCTCAGGGTGGTCGTGGAGCCGAGGGTCCCGCTGGAGCCCGTGGAGAGCCTGGAAACCCTGGACCTGCTGGCCAAGCTGGACCCTCTGTAAGTTTAAACTTCTAATTCTTCTGACAAGGACCAAAGACTGTCATTGAAGAAAAACAGTGATCAGAGAAATAATGACATACCACCATTTAGATCTTTTCTCTGCTTTCCTCTTTCAGGGCAATCCTGGAACTGATGGAGCCCCCGGAGCAAAGGGAGCCCCCGTTAGTCACTTTCATCAAATATTTTTTCAATTAATATTTCATTTTGGCTTTAAAAGCTGAAAATCTCATGGTTAAAACAGCCTTGACTGCTTTTTGAATGTTACCATGGCTACAGTGAGTCTCCATAGTCCGTACAAAGTCATAAGTCTGTATTGCTGTTCTTTGCTGCCCCCTGCAGGGCGCTGCAGGAGCTGCTGGAGCTCCTGGTTTCCCTGGACCACGTGGACCCCCAGGACCTCAGGGTGCTGGTGGTGCCCCTGGACCCAAGGGTAACACTGTGAGTAAAGCTCTGTCAGGATTAACATTTGGAGTTGTAGATTGTAGAATATATTTAAGCTACTTCTTTTGATTATGTATGTTCCCTGACTTATTTGTCTCTGACATTTATGTCAATAAGAGTAATATCTTTTTTAACATTTGGTTAGAAGTTAGATTTATTTTTTCTCCTGCGCCTGTGTCCCTCAGGGTGAGGCCGGTGCCCCTGGAGCCAAGGGAGAGCACGGTGCTAAGGGAGAGTCTGTAAGTTCACCACTGATGAGCACATAGCTTAGTGCCTTCATGCACGTGATGCATTCAATCTTTGATGCCAAATGCTTATTTGACTTATCCAGGGTGCCCCAGGTGCTCAGGGACCCCCTGGACCTGCTGGAGAGGAAGGCAAGAGAGGAGCCAGAGGAGAGCCTGGTGCTGGAGGAGCCCGTGGAGCACCCGGAGAGCGTGTATGCATCACCTTAATGTTTACTTACTTTAATCCTCTACAGTATCAGGTGTATTTGTGATTGGCCCTCTAGTGATGCTATCCATGATCAACTGTAACCATCAGAAGTAGCTGATAGCATTTAGCAGCAGGCACCCCTCTTTTTTATTTCATGAGAGAGTTTTGATTTCTCTCATCAAAGTTAAACAACAACAGCACCTGCTTCTTTCAGCAACAGTAAAGCTGTTTTTGTTAACTCAATGTGATTCATTCCCTCTACAGGGTGCTCCAGGTGGTCGTGGTTTCCCTGGTTCTGATGGCCCTGCTGGACCTAAAGTAAATACAAATCCCACAACTGCATATATATACACAGAATCTGATTCTCTCTGACATTCACTTACATTCAAACTGCGTCCTGTTGAACTAAACCCTCTTTCCTGACCATTATAGGGTGCCACTGGTGAGCGTGGTGCTCCCGGACTTGTTGGACCTAAAGGTTCTACTGGTGAGCCTGGTCGCACTGGTGAGGCTGGTCTGCCTGGAGCTAAGGTCAAATATTTTACTTCTCATCTCTTTTGATCAAAATCATGGGCTCTTTTTCTTCTTACAGCAACAAACTTTGACTTTGCTCTTTAGGGTATGACAGGAAGCCCTGGCAACCCCGGACCTGACGGCAAAATGGGACCTGCTGTGAGTTTAAGTCCACTAACATCATCAACAAGCATGCATTTAGTTTCTGCAGAAAAACTAATCCATGATAATCTTTTTAATTATTAATCTTATTAATCTTTTTAATTAGGGAGCCCCTGGACAAGATGGCCGCCCAGGACCCCCTGGCGCTGTTGGAGCCAGAGGCCAGCCTGGAGTCATGGGATTCCCTGGACCCAAGGGAGCTGCCGTAAGTATAAATTCAGCTGCATAATATGACATAGGCGCTCGTGTTTTTGATAAAGAGCCTCTAATTGTGCTTCCCTTCATGTTATTTATTATGCTTCTTTGATTTGTCTGTATTCAGGGTGAGGCCGGAAAACCTGGTGAAAGAGGAGTCATGGGTCCTACTGGCCTTCCTGTAAGCTTGTGTTGCTATACTTTACTCATATATTGGCATTTTTAGAGACCAGTATTGCTCTATTTTTAAACCTGTCCTTTTTGTTTGCAGGGTATTGCTGGAAAGGACGGCGACGTTGGTGCTCAGGGTCCTTCTGGACCAGCTGTGAGTGAAATAATACTCTAAGCTCTCACTAAGTCAAATGTTATTCTGCTTGCTGCTATTAGCTCTGACAGCTTCTCTGCTCACCCTCAGGGTCCTGCTGGTGAGAGAGGAGAGCAGGGACCTGCTGGACCCACTGGATTCCAGGGACTTCCAGGACCACAGGGATCTGTTGGTGAGACTGGCAAGCCTGGAGAGCAGGTACAAGCTAAGATAATGTCTACACCTTCAAACTTTAGTCAAACTCATCCTTTCTACTGAGACGTCCTTGTCCTGTATTTCCTGTCTGTTTGTGTAGGGTCTGCCCGGTGAGGCTGGAGCCCCAGGGCCTGCTGGAGCCAGGGTAAGTCCATAATGTTCATCACTATTTTCACAATGACTTCATATTCTGCTTCCAGAAGCATCCATTTATGCATTAAGCAGTTAAATTGGATAACTGCAGAAGGGATTGTTAGTGTTTTTAAAGCTATTGAACATCATCCAGGAGATTCAGAAATGATGAGAGTATAAAAAGAAATATAATTTACTGTCCAAAACATGTCTGAACTTTTAAAACAGCTCAAGATGAGGTATGACAGAGCTACTAGCTTGTTAACTAGAAGCTAATATTTTGTAAACACGGGTACTTGCTTCAGTACGCAAACACAATGTTAAGTGAAAAGCTGACTATTTGACTTTATAGTATTTGAAAGATAAAGCCATACTTGCAGTAAATGGTTTGGCAGACTTGTGTACTGACACTCTTCTCCATTGTCTCATATATTCTGTAAATATCATTCAGCTGTAGAAACCGACAACATCTTGCAAACTGTTCAGTTGATTCATTTAAAAGAAAAATTAAACAAATTGTGTCTCTAAACTATTTCATGCAATGTCTGAATATTTGGGCTTTGCCATAAGTCACTGAAATAAAAAGATCAGAAAATAGTCCCTTTTTTTAAGCAGTTTCTTTTAAAAGTAGCCAAAAGGAACGACTCAGTGTAAGGAAAAAATTATGTCTTGTTTATTTGTGCAGCAAATAGCCGCAGGAATCTGAAAATGCAGTTTGTAGTTGAAAGAGGCTGCTAGCACCTGCCTGACTGACCGGTAACATGACCCAGACTAGTGTGCTGCCACAGGAAACTGTGTAAAAGAGAATAGAAAACTCCTTCCAGTAGATCAACAAGAAAGAATATCCGGTCAGCTGTGTCTAAGGTTTGGAGCAAGAACAACCAGAATGGGAAGGTAGGACGGGGCAAACATGAAGCAGAAAGAGCTTCAAACAGAAACAAAGTTAATTTCAGGGAATGAGACTTTAGATGGTTGGATAAAAGCAATGTCCAGCGATGAGTCGTGATCCTGTATCAGGAGTTCAATGTGTGAAACAGCATCGACAGATGTTATTGAACCTAAAAATTAAACATTTAATAATGTGACAAAAGCTACTCAGACTTTTCTAAAAGATCTGTGTTTAAAGTTTGATATGTGTGAATTCTTGGTGAAAATTGGCCCTGACTAGACTATTTAGGCACAGATCATGAAGGTTCAAATAAGTTAAACAGCTAAATAAACCCTGTCCAGTTGAGCTTATTTCTTTTTTAGACTGACATAACCCTTTGTTGCCCCTTCCTCCCAGGGTGAGCGAGGATTCCCTGGTGACCGTGGTGCCCCCGGTGCTATTGGACTTGCTGGTGCTCGTGGATCCCCCGGTGCTGCTGGAAATGAAGGAGCTAAGGTCAGTCTTCATCTGCTTTACCTATGAAGCTGAGGAGTTGCATGTGCATGTGCAGGGAGTCTAACTTTTTTCCCTTTTCTCCTCAGGGAGAACCCGGTGCCCCCGGTGCTCCTGGAAACCCAGGCCCTCCTGGACTACAGGGAATGCCCGGTGAACGTGGTGCCGCTGGTCTTCCAGGACTCAGGGGTGACAGAGTGAGTTGTTGCAACAGTGTACTTCAATATTTTGCAAATTCCCTGTGTGAACGATTCTGTAGCCATGACATCCAAAGGATAAATCCTTCAATGGGGACATTGATCAGGACCCATAACTAGTAATTATTATAA
>JBAMHV010000022.1:1502423-1515738 GCA_037177535.1 Pseudomugil gertrudae
CTAGGTGCGGGTTGGTGCGTTGCTAGGTGCGGGTTGGTGCGTTGCTAGGTGCGGGTTGGTGCGTTGCTAGGTGCGGGTTGGTGCGTTGCTAGGTGCGGGGGGGTGCGTTGCTAGGTGCGGGTTGGTGCGTTGCTAGGTGCGGTTTGGTGCGTTGCTAGGTGCGGGGGGGTGCGTTGCTAGGTGCGGGTTGGTGCGTTGCTAGGTGCGGGGGGTGCGTTGCTAGGTGCGGGTTGGTGCGTTGCTAGGTGCGGGTTGGTGCGTTGCTAGGTGCGGGTTAGTGCGTTGCTAGGTGCGGGTTGGTGCGTTGCTAGGTGCGGGTTGGTGCGTTGCTATGTGCAGGGTGGTGCGTTGCTAGGTGCAGGGTGGTGCGTTGCTAGGTGCGGGTTGGTGCGTGGCTAGGTGCGGGTTGATGCGTTGCTAGGTGCGGGTTGGTGCGTTGCTAGGCAACTTTCTGTTTTGGATTTTAAAAAAACAGCTGATATTTTCCTATGTGGGATGTAAATATTTTTTAAAGTAAGTTCTATTTATAAAGCCCTTTTCCCAGAGAAAAATTACACGGCTCTATATGGTGCAATAACACAGCCTGAACACATCACAGTATAATAAGAAAGGCCAGTTTGCAGGCTAATGAGGAACATACGTGTGAACATGAAGAAAAAGTTTTCCAACCAGCGGTAGCTGCTGTGGATCGGAGAGCTTCCACATCGTTACGCCATGCACGTTCACGCTGCTGAAGAAGGTTCTGATTTCAGAAATATTATTGTTGTATATGAGCACAAAGCTGCAGAACCAATCGGATCTAACACTGCTCCACAACACGCTACCATCTTCTGAGTCTGGGTGCTTTGTGTGTGTACATGATCAGAGCTGAGTGCAGCTGTGAGATGTGTGATGTTGTGAGTGGAGGAGTGTGTAACCGTGTTCTGTCTCCAGTCTGTTGCAGAGATCCTGCTGGCTCATGTCACAAGCGGTGCGGGGCGTGGCCGTTTCCCTGTCCACCTCCCTGTCTCTGGGCGTCTTCTTCCTGCAGTTCCTGGAGTGGTGGTACTCGTCAGACAACCAGAGCACGGTGAAAAGCCTCACCTCCCTCCCCGCTCCTCCACCCCCCCTGCACCTGCAGCAGGACCACGGCGAGGACGCGGACACCAGGAGCTGCCCGTTGTGTCGGAGGCCGCGCAGCAATGCCACGGTTCTGTCCACCTCCGGGTTTGTCTTCTGTTACCGCTGCATCTACACGTACGTTAAAGCCAACCACCGCTGCCCGGTCACCGGTTTCCCGTCTGAACCACAGCATCTGGTCAAGATCTATGAGCCGGAGAGCTGAAGCTCATGAGACATGTTCACATAAATGTGGCCTTGATCTTAACAAAGGTCCTCTGCTGATTAAAATACCGTGTATTTAAAGATGACTTTTATTAAAGCCTGTTTTTAGAGCATTATGACCAGATTGTTTTTAACAGACTGTCTGAAATGTTGAGAATAAAGTATTTACTTTGCATCAAAGGTTTTTTAATGTACATTTTCCTGATTTTTCTGAATTTAGAACAAAAGAATTGAGTAAAGTTTCCCTGTATTCAGATTTCAGTCACTGAGGCATCACCATGAGGTACACATGTGCATAGTTACCAAGGCGTTACTAAGGAGCTAATCAGGAAGTAATGGGTAGTTTAACACAATGTGGACTACTGGTCAGTTATCAGGGAAATGACACAAGTTCTCTGTGAATTCTGGATTTACTTTGAACAAGTGAGCAAAGCAGTTTCCTCTGAGACAGAAACCAGAAGCACCAGTGTGGACCAGGGCTGAGGCTGCAGCTCTGGTGTGGACTGTGGAACTGGTGGCTACACCTGTTGTGGAAACATTTTAACTTCACTAACTGCATGTTTGGACAAGCTTGTGCTGTTACGCTGATGTCCCAGGTCAGTCTGACATTGGCTGTGCTCTTGTGTAATACATATCCAAGGTCCTTCAAAGTACAAACTTGACTGTCGTGTCCAAAGTTTAGTGATAACCAGACGTTCCCTGTTATTTCTCTTATCTTATGTGAGTGACAAAGCGTGTATAAATATCCACGGCTTGTGAATATTTGTGCCGTTTGTTGTCCCATAATGTTGGTAAATGAAGAAATAAAAGCTTTGTGTGCTGTAAATGATCCATAAGGCTGTTTTTGAACAGTTAGTGATGTTGTTGGCTCAAAGCGCAGCATTGTACATACGGTGACACCAGAACACCAACAGTAAACAGATCTGAGTGATTTCTGATCCAGAACTTTCTTAATTATAGCAATACTTCCATTTGTACATGTTTTCTATGTAATTTCTAAATAATTCTACCATCCATAGTTAGCCAAAAATTTAATTTCATGAATTCTATTTCAGCTCCATCTATATTTATTAATATCTGTATTAATTGTATTATTATAAAAGAACAGTATTGAATTTATTTTCAGGTTTAAGGACAACTTGTTTCTTTTTATTTCAGTGATTTCTAGCATGATATCCTGTAGAAAACGTGTAATCTGCAAACAACAATAAACACAAGGCCTCAGTGATATTACAAATATCTTTCATGTACAAAATGAAACATTTTGGGCCCAGAACGCAGTAAAGAGAGGAGAGAATGGAAAAGAAATAATAAATAAAACTATTTCCCAGAAATCCCGTGCTGTAGCTGCAAATAAATATGTAAGAGAATACAATCTTTTTTTTATAAAAACAAAGCAGATGATCATGAGGAGTACCTGCAGGAAGACAAAGTAAAAACAATATGATCAGTTTCAATCAATACTCTTATCTCTTCTAATATTTATTTACCTATTAATGATTAGATAACTGAAACAAAACTCCATGTTCATACATTTATTATATAGATTGTATTTGATTAATTATGTCAAAATGTGAACATATGTGGAAGTTTTTACTTCAAAGCTGCTGTAAGTTTCTGATCGCTGTGAAAATGGTGTCATGTTTATGACATGAACATTTCTTTGTCCTCTTTAACCCTTTCATGAACAGTCTGACAAGGCCGTTTACTGGTAAATACCTGAAGAAGGATGATACAATTTCACATGTGGACATTTGAGTCATTCATTACACTGCAATACACGCATCATACAATTTTATATATAAACATACACAATGTAATTAAGTTTTGCTCAGTGATAAGCAGGAAAAGTGTGTATATGTGTATATATATATATATATATATATATATACATATATATGTATATCGTAAATAGCTTAATAGGATAATGAATAACACCTTAATAACACATATAGGGTTAAAAGTTGCATAATAGATCGTGGTTTTGGAAAATGGACGTTTTTCTACACACAGCAGCCAGAACACCCGGTAACAAATAATAAATATTTTGTGCGTTTTGCAAAGGCAAAATGAAATATTGATCAAACTCATATTTGAAAGAAATGCTTTATAAACTATTATGATACTAATAAAGTCAAATAAATATTTTCTCAAATGGAGCAGAACTACACCGTTACACCTCAATCAGCCTGAAGCATTGATGCTTTCAGCAGATTCCAATGTGGGGACTCGTTTTTCCATCCAGTGTTGGTGTGTGTGTGTGAATCATAGCCTCAGTTTCCTGTTCTGAGCTGCAGGAGTGGTACTCGGTGTAGTCTGCTGCTGCTGCTGCAGAACATCTGCTTTAAGGTTGGACATGTTGTGTTCCGAGTGGATGGAACCAGTGCTTATCTGACTTCCTGTTGTCTTTCTATCATCTCCAACCAGTCAGCCCATTCTCCTCTGACCTTTGAACAAAAAAGAAAAAGCAGATGTTTTGGTCCAACTGCTGCTTACTGGATATTTTCTTCTCTTCAGAACATCTCTGTAAACCCTGGAGATGCTTGTGTGTGAACATCCCAGTGAGCATTCAGACTAACATGCCACATTAAAAGTCTCTTAAATCACCGTTCTTCCTCATCCTGATGCTCAGTGTGCACTTCAGCAAGTCGTCTTTATGTCTACATGTAACCATGTCTGTAACCCTTTTCACAACAACACGAGTGCCGGCAGCTGCACGGGTCAGTGAATTGCTTTATTGAGTTTCCAGACAAATTTAACAACAAGCCCACTTAAAAAAACAAACAGAAAGAAAACAGATAATCAGGATTAACATCACAATATTACAGTGAGAGTAATAAAAAACAAACAAAAGGGCTTCATTCAAAAGTCCTCAACCCTGAAATGAAACTAAGTGAAGAGTCACAATAGTCATCTTCCCTTATTAAGCTCCTGCAACAGAATCAGGACGAAGAGGGAAAACAGGCTGAAACTGCAAAACGGTGACAATAATCATCAATATTAGTCACAGTAATAGATTGCTTGGATAGCGTGTATTGCACGTGTGTACACATATATGCACTTTATATACATGTGAGTCAGCGGGAACCAGACGTGTTGTGTTGCAACAGCGAAGGACTAGCAGGAAATGACGGCACGCGCGCTTACACACACACACACAAAGTCAGGAATGTGCTTGTGATCTGATAAAAAAAAATAAAAAGGTAACAGAAAACGTCACCTCCCCAAAAACAGGAGGAACCGAGACCGAGCCCCCACCCCCCCACCAACACACTACATTTACACCACAGTATCAAACATATCTAGAAATACAGTTTCATGATGTAGAAAATAGTGTGTGTGTGTGAAACAGTGTGCGTTTTACCTCGGCAAGAGTGTGTGGTAGCGAGTCGCCACCTCAGTCTGTCAACCAATGATCACAGAGCAGCAAGCAGCAACCACCACCACCGCTTCACGGACTAAACATATTTACTACAGCACAATATTTCAGATTGTTGGGGGTTTTGTGTGTGTGTGTGTGTGTGGGGGGGGGGTGCTGTTGGTAAAGCTTATAATCTTTCTTTTTGGACATTCAAAAGGCATTTCTGGTGTTGGGTTCCTGCAAACACATTTCCCACCTTCGGGCACCACCTGAGATATTCTGCAAAAAACAAAGACACTCTTAAAGTTTTTCTAATTTCAGGATCAAAAATGAAAAAAACATTTTAATTTAAAAGATTTGTTGGACAAAATTACTGTAGCGTTACTCAAGTTGTGCTTGTGTGCAAAGATAGCTACAAGAGGTCAGGTTAAACTATAAAAATATGCATCAGGAGAGGTCAATATTTCTCTGTCAACAAGGGACTTTTATCCATACATCCGTTTTCTTCCGCTCAGCTTAGACTTCCATCCACATTTGCCTGAAACTTAGAAAGTTTTTGAATATTTCAGCTCCGTACACACATTTCCTACTTAAAAACAACCAGATTAGTCCAGGTGGTGATAAACCATACTGGGCTCTGTCATGTTTCGCTGCAGTGGCCACATGATAAAGTACTAACACATAGGAATCCACATTAAGGCATTTAACCCTGGGGTATCAACACAGAGCTACATCAATGCATCAATTCATTGATCCTTGGGCCAATAGCGATGGTGGTGAAATCGGTTATGTCCAGAATCCAGGATTTGGTTTCAGTCTGCTTTATGTAACAACAAATACTTTTTTTCTTATTTAACATTATGGAATGAAGCTCTATGTCTACTGAGAGGTTTAGTTTGGGCCGGTTTGGTGATGTTTGGGCTGGTAAACTCTGATCATACTGGCATAAAAACCATACCCTCATTCAATATGTAGGTGTAACAGTAGATGTGTGGCCTACATTACAGCACGATACCTTAAGGCCCATTTATGCTCAATGCTAAATGTTGTAATACCCCCAGAAGTCACAGAGGCAGCGTTACAATGCAACTAGCAAAAAGAAAAAACCACAGAAGAAGAAAACAGGAAAAAGATGATGAAGAACAAAAAGCAAACATCAAATTGTGAACAACATGAAGGACTTTATGGTTTCATTCTTCTTCTGGTGGTTTTTTTCTCTTCTGGACAGTTTTAAATCATAGTGGTGCTTTAACCACCACCGACTGGTGTCAAAACGCACAAGTCTGAACTCAGCACTGCCATCTAGTGGATGAGCTTAACATCCAAGGCAATGTATGAGCATGTTTTTACGTATGCACGGGAGCAGAAATGGACCTTTACAAAACAACACACTTTACATGATACAAAACATGTTTATGCTTCAGACAGCATAATCTGTCATATATTTATGTATGAATCATGGAAAGGGACCATTCTTTCAACCAATCAATGGATGGCAACACAACAAGCTCTAGGGTCAGATTGGGACATTATGGAAAGTACGGACATATCCTGAACCATTTATTGGAAACAAGGCTTTAGATTTAGATGTTTTAGCTGCTTTCTGTGACTTGATGTGTATGTGTTTTTATGATATCGGCATTCATTGGACGAATCAATGCTTTGTGTTGAGGTTGGACTTGTGATGCTACTCTCTAATGAAGACAGTAATTAGTTGTGGTAGTTGCTGCTTGCTTGTCCACACCACGCTGATGAACTCCAGCTGAGCTCTGCTTTATAAACATCTTTAATGTGTCACGTTTCAGTTCCTAGTCTGGCCCGCTGCATTTTGCTTCTGCAACAGCTTCAATGGCAGGTTACGTGGATAAACAGCCTTAGTGTGTACAATGATACAAAAAGATTACACTCAGGTGCCTGAAAACAGGTCAGCCAGTCGATCAGTGGCTATCCATCCCACCTGACAGGTGATAAACATACAGATCAACCACACCGCCCCACCGTTGATGCAAGCACTGAATCCGGACGCTGCATCCTCTCCATTCATCCTCTAGTCCTTTCACTGGAGTATTGCTTTAAACAGAAGGAACCCAGATGTAGGGATCATGAGCTGATCCTCATGTGATCACTCTGTGTTCCTGGGTATCGTTGTAGTGATGAACAGAAACCATATCCTGCAGTTAAAAAACACCTCAACACACCTTTTATCCATTTTAATGGATAAAAATCTTTCTTTCAATATTCAGACTAAGAAAAGTTGAGTTGGGAACAGCTGATGCCAATGCCAGCAGAAATCAACAGGTTGTGGTCCCAGAACAGAACCAGAACACTTATCAGAACTGCAGGTCAGACCGGTTCCTCCAGGGGGTACTGACTGATCAGAGTTCAGATGGTCTCCGTCTTTACTTTGATTTTACGTTTATGTAAAGTTGTGCTTTGGCCTGACAGGGAGGTGGTTTCCCTGATCCAGCTAACCACATGTTCACTGAGTGGATCCTGATTCTGGTTGTTCTGCGGGTCTTATTAGTCCAGACACATGACCCACGGTGGTATTTTATACCCTGACTGAGAACTGAGCAGAAGTGAGACCTCAAAATCACATAAACACTCCCAAAAAGATCAAATGTTCATTCATACAGGAGTAAATATCTATATTCCTTATGAACTGCTATGTAAATACACTGTAGCATGTACAGAACATCCTAGAACTTGGCACATGTTTCTCCATTCTCCTCACAAACCCAATCAAAGTGATGAAGATGTCGGTTAGCATTAAGATGAAACCTGCAGGCTGTACTAGCTAGATCACGTTAGCATCAGCACACACACGACTACGCTCATTGTGTCTGCGCCATGTTGGATTTTAGTGCAACTTAAAACATAAACTCAGTTTCACCATGTTGTTTTCTGATCCACTCAGTGACCACCAGGGACGGGCAGAACGAGGTGATACCTAAAATATGGCAATCAGTAACTGATCCCACTGTGATAATGCTAAATATCGATTTAGTCTGGTTGGTATCAGTATTAGTATCGGGTTCGGTATCAATACTGATATTGTATCACTATTGGTGTCAATATTAATTATGGATCAATATTGGTTTGGGTATCAGTCATTGGTATTAGTATCGACATAAATTTTGATATAACTATCAATATAAGTATTGGGGGCAATATCAATACTTGTATTGTTTCCATATTACTGTAACAGTTTGACATTGGAATGTATCAATATTGCAGTTTGAATCAATATCTGTACATTATTATGAATGTTGGTATCAACATTGGTTTTGGGATCGGAATCAATATTGATACTGGGTTCATTTTGTATGAGTATCAATGTTAGTATCATATCACCCTTCATACTCGTATGGATATATTGATATTCCCAGTATCTAAACTGGTATGACCCAGTCTGCTGAACTGGGACTAATGAACCAGTGGAGTCAGGGTTCATGGATGATTTCTGGTCCTGCTGCTGTTGACCTCAGGAGGACAGCACAGCGCTGGTCCTGCCAGACGAACTGGGGTTCACTGTTCTCCTCCAAAAACAACAACAACCATCAGCCCCCCTCAGCATCTGTAAACAAACAAACAAGCAGGCTGCGACAGCAGCGTCGAACCCTGTGCTTACTTCCTGTCAAACAGCCAAACTTTATGCAATCTGAACAGATAAAACACTGTTTACACAATCTATAGAATATTCATTTTGCTTTTTTTTACAAAAGAGAAAGTAGCTGATGTTTTATACACAATACGTATGTACAGATATAGAAAAGTCTGCTGTGGCCTGGACAGTATTTACACCAAACAGGAAATATTACAAGAAACAACAGAAAAACATGGTCGTTGTGGAGTTTAAAATCGTGCCACAATCCAACAATTCCCCCTTTGGAGCATCAGAAAAAAGGGTCCTTCACTAAATCCAGAGCCGGAGAGGACTGATGCGGTTCTGTTAGTCACATAACTTGAACCAGAAGCTGAAATGGAGCATGAAACCTCCTCAGAGGCATTTTCTTCCCTCAAAACCAGTCATGAATGTAAGAAAATGTAACTTTAAGTCATTAATGAGCAGAATATTTACTCTTATCAGCCCTCATGAAAGTCTGAATCTCTCTTGGGGTTGCTAACGGTGACATTAGGACAAACTAAGGCCTCCAGATGAAGAAAAGACTCATACACAGCGAGTGACTGGAACAACAGCAGTGTGTGTATGTGTGTGTGATAATTCAGTCCTCGTGGGCTGCTTGGGTTGCTGAGGTGCTGCGGCAGTGATTTGTGGTTTCTGATTGGATGGTTTGTGTCTGTGGACAGAAAAAAAGGCACCTAGTTCCTCATTCTGCTCTTCCTCCTGGGCTCATTTAGCCCCTTACCCATTCGGTCTCTCTGATGCAACAAATGACGAGCAAGCAGACCAGCCGTCAGCTTGCCGTCTCATGCTCCGAGCAGATACAAGTTTTTCAGAGGAGAAGGGATGAAGGGAGAAAAAAACGACTCGAGGTTGGAAGAGAGAAGTTCAGTGGTGCTGTGTACAGGTGGTGGAGTATGCAAGTGTACCAAAAAGATGCATCCATGCCGACACTACCGCTGCCTGTGGTTTCCATGGAGATGCTAACAAGTCGTCTGCTCCTCCTGTAGGTGGATCATCCAGAAGATAAGAACCACGTCAAAGTTTCTCTCTGGACTCTCCTCCATCATTTTCTCAGCCAATCAGAGTCCCTCACAACACTGTGTGTGTGTGACACACTCCATGGAGGAAGAGGTAAAGGAGGAGGAGGTGCTAGAAGAAGATGATGGTGATTGTGTGCTTCTCCTCTTATATGACAGGCTCTTCCTCCATGGGCTCCTCTGTGGCCCTGCAGTGAAACATCAGAAAGCATCCGATCAGCTTTGTTTTCATTCAGTAAAACCCACTCTGCTGCCTCGAGCAGGAAATGCAGAACTTAAATATGTGTTAACGTGTACGTTTAGAGGATTCTGGTCCACCCTGCTGAAAAGAATCAGTATTTTTCTATAAATCAGCAGACAAACCTGCTCAAAACAAACAAAAATCACAATGTTTTGTGGATTTTAACTCTTTAAATGCCAGTTTAATTTTTTCAAAGTAATAAATTCAGGTAAAAACCTTTATACTTCATTCAGTACCCCTTATTTCTACTAACACGAGAATTTTATTTCCACTATCTTTAATAATGTTAAAGCAACACACAAACATGCTTTTCATTTAATCTTTAAGCATAATTAAAAGGCAGAATGTGTTAGCATTAGTTAGGAACAACCTCTTCTGACCAGAGCTGGAAAAAGCTGCTTTTGTAGTATTACTAAGATACATTTTCATTTTGCCTCAGACTGTCTATAAATCAATTTTATTTATATAGTCCTAGATCACAACAAGGTCGTCTCAAGGGGCTTCACACACAGTTACTCACACAGCAACAGATATAACACACAATAAACACTAAACTAAGCAGACCCAGGACATCCTAAAAAACCCAGTTGTGGGGAAAAAATGGATCCCACATTGAAGGAGATCCTCTCCCAGGACTGTAAAAGATGCGATGTCACCAGTAAGTTTCTGAAGCTCGGTGGGTACGTCCCCCCCATTCTCTAACACAGTAAACCAACATCATGACGGTTGTTGAAGGCAGACTGTAACAATAAGCAGAAACATGTCCAGCACTCGGACCAAATAGATAACGGATGCTTAAGCTGAAGTCAGTTTCCTTTAGCATAAACCAGTTTCCCATTGGCTCTGCTGTCTCTTCTGCAATTGGCTGTCCCTGCTGTCACTCCAACTTGCTTGCACACCAGTAAACTGGTCTGTGGTCAGGTTTCCTGGTACTATGTTGGGATGTTTATTCTGTCTCGGCCATGTCAGTAATATCAGAAGTTTCATTTACATTAACATTTGCAGCAGTGTCCATGTGTGTATGTGAATATGTGAAAAACTAACAATAATCTTATAAGGTATATTGTTTTTTGGAAGTGCTGATAAACAAAATGTAATACTAACATTATTGTTATTTATTTTTTAAAAAGGGAAAAATACTATATTTAATAATGTGATTTTTATCTATCCAAACTCAGGATGTATTTTGGTGCATGACATTGAAATTATTTTGTCATTTTTCTTTACATCAATCAATATTTTCACTGTTTTTAATAATTAATTTAATTTTGCCACAATTGCTGTTGTTTTCTGGACAAAAATGACACGTGTGTGTGTGTGTGTGATTATTGGTGCATTATGATATCTGCTAATAATCTGAGACATTCTGGTAAGAGAAGAATTTTAGATTATTTCTGCATATGATGGGATACGCCATGCAGCAGCCGGTTAGGGACAAACTGCACAAACACAGTGTAAAAAAGGTGTTTTCTCTGCAGTGGTTGAGATGCAAGCAGGTCTGATCAGTTGTCCTTTACTAAAATGCAGGAGCAGCATATGCCGCAGTTTTCCTCATTACTGAGAGAAAAAGAGACTTAAAGGCAGTGAGACCAGGGAATAAAAGAAAAACACGGGGCTGGCCTTCCCCACGTCCACAGAGCTCAAGAAGAGGAAACATTTTAACCCGTAACATGTATGATACATGTACTTCTCAGTCAATGTCATGCACCATATATTTTTATCAGGTGACCATGAACAGAAGCGGCTACTTGGGAGGGTCGAGAGAATTACCGGTGGACCAATTTTAAAAAAGAAAAAGAAAAATAGTAATGAGCGTCAAATTTGATCTAAATAGCTATCTGAGAAAACTATATATATATAAATAAAATTGAATTGAATTAAAAAACTAATTAGTAGTCAGTCTCAATACTGAAATATGTACTTCTCCTATCCCATCATATAACTGAACTTTCAGGATATGTAGGTACATCTGGGCCTGTCATAGATGGGCATAGTCCTGCGGTAATGTTGCCGGACTGCATGAGGTGAGAGGACAGCGGTGAAAAGGACAGAGCTCCATCTAGTTGGCAAACACTGCAAGGACACCATTTTGCACCACTCGCAATGAACAGCGTTTACTGCTGCTTTATGGGAAATGATTTCTACTGATACAGGGACGCATGAGAGATTGATCCTCGCTGCTTTCTGTTCAGCCTAGTTCAGTCTCTTTGCTGACCTGCTGATCTCTGTGTCTTCAGGAACAGAGCCTGGCTGCTCCACGTCAACGCTCAGTGAGGCCATGGCGCTGACCGTCTCTGCTTCGTCCTTCTCTGACTGGCCTTGGGCTCCGAGCGGCCCATCCAATAGCAAGTGTCCGCTGGTCTGAGTCAAACTCTGGAGACAAGACCAGTGTTTACCTGGTGGGACAGACAGAGAGACGGAAATGTAGTTCAGAAGATGAAGAGCTGTCTCAGCTTTTAGTATGCGATGAAGAAGCTTCTTACTCTGGATCTCAATCACTCTATCCAGAGAGGCGCATGCTTTAGGACATGGCTTCTCCTGAGGCCACTGAAACATCGAGTCAGCCTGTCACAGACAAAAACACCTCAGAAACATGTTTGTGTTGTTTTACATTCACATGGACATCATCCCTCTCTCTCACCGGGTCTCCCAGTAGCGCAGAGACGCACGCCTCCGATGCATCGCAGATAGCGGTGAGGTCGTGACCTCCCTCCAGCGCCATGACAACACGACCACCTGCCAGACCCATCAGCAGCTGCGTGAGCAGACCAAAACCTGCAGAGAAAAGGTAGCAAACGTTTACTACGGTAATGAAGGAGAACGATAACCACGGTAACAACACCGCACTCACATTTGGCTGAGACGTTGTAACCTCCCAGCGGAGACTGGTGACCCTCCACTGCATCGAAGCCTGCAGACACCAGGACCACATCAGGGCTGAACAGCTGGGCGATAGGCATCACCACAGTCCTGAACAGGAAGCAGAAAAGCTTCAGATGTTTTTATTTATTCATTTATCCATACAGTAATGCATTATTTATATTATCAGATTATTTAAAGCTATAAGTTTAGATCCAGAGATTTGGAAAAGAGCAGAAAAACAAGGCTGGGTTTCACTTTATGATCAACCCCGCTGGCTGAAGTATCTCTGACTTCGTGGTTTTAGCCGACATTAATTACATTTCTTCTTATGGAACTTTCTCTGTTGTGACATATAGGTTTAATTCTAACATTGACCCATGGAGTTCCACTCAATTCAGCTCTGGGTCTATTACACTTATCTTTTTACATACTTCCTTTAGCTGCATTTATTGATTTTACATTGGCATGTCTCATTTAGCTATATGTGTCGTTTAAGCCTCATCAGCTTTCCACTGTTTAATCCAGATTAGTGACTGGCTTTCCTGGAATTATCTTGTTTTAAACACAGACATCACTAAGACCATGATTACAGCGTCTCCTGAACTATATCCTAAAATCCAATTGCAATTGTCCAACAACTTAGTCCAGCATTTGTAATCTTGGTGTGATATTTGACTCCTGTAAAGGACTGGTGACCTGTCCAGGGTGTACCCCGCCTCTCGCACGTTGTGAGCTGGGATTGGCTCCCCCGCGACCCCGTTCAGGGAATAAGCAGTAGATAATGATATAATGGATGGATGGATGGATGGATGGATGGATGGATGGATGGATGGATGGATGGATGGATGGATGGATGGATGGAT
>JBAMHV010000022.1:1528428-1543196 GCA_037177535.1 Pseudomugil gertrudae
ACATGTAAATATGTATGCAAATATACACAAGTATGCTGCTATTTTTATTATCTTATTTAAAACTCAACATCCTTTCACTCTGTCCTATTTTTATTCTATTTCATATATATTTAGATTGTTCTTCTATTATTATTAAAGGATGCAGGTACAGAAAACACATTTCACTGTACAATTATGCTGTGTATAACTGTGCATGTGACGAATAAACCTCTTTGACTTTGACTTTGAAATTGGAGCAACTTTTCTGTGGGCTAAACCCTCCACTCTTTCTGGTGCATCGCTTCAGAGAGTGTGTCCTGCACTATTTTCTCCTCAGTTTACCCTGAAAACCTGTAAACCTTGGCCATACACACATTTCAAGTTGCTGCCTTATTTTTTATGTTTCCAGACCAAAATATATATCCAAATTAGCAGCACGCTACATTACCAGAATAATACTTATAATTGGTGACAGAATAGCATATTAGAAATTATGCCTCATAGCCGATATGCATACTGAAATAAATTGGTACCAACCCTAGCTACCGGGCCAGAAGACATAAAAAATAGATACACAACATGTGGCTGCTGCCTTTAATGTCTGGTGAATGGTCTTGTACTTGTATAGCCCTTTTCTACACATCAGTGCACTCAAAGCGCTTTAACACTATTTGGCCATTCACCCATACGCTCACACACACACACACACACATTCACACACCGGTGACGCAGCACAGGAGCAACTGGGGGTTCAGTGTCTTGCTCAAGGACACTTCGACATGTGAACACCAGAGCTGGGATTTGAACCACTAACTTACTGGTTAGGAAATAACTCGCTCTACTACATGCACCACAGCCGCTCCAAGGAGTCTGAGGAGAGGAGGGTGGCAACACACCATGAAAGTTCACAGAGGCAGAAAGTTAAAGGCTCAATGCTGCATTTAAAAAGATCTTTCTGTCACAGTCAAGTTGCATTGTGGGTAATGTAGGCTTAAAATATGTTTAAAAAAATAAATAAAAACAACCAAATGTTTTCTAGGGAGTCAGTTCTGCTCCCCCAAAGGGAGACTAAATGGAGACAGTTCAAATGGAATAAATGTGATTTCCTCAGTCAAGGTGCAAAGGCTTTGCATAGTGGGCAGAAAAAGAGTTAGTCCAATTAAAAGCATTTAATTTCCAGTAGGAGGAAATTAGGCAGATTATCAGCGCAGCTCAACAAAGCAGAAAACAAAAGAATCCCCGGAGAGATTGTGAGGAATGATACTGAGACAGAATCTTGAACCACGAGGACGACTGTTAGCTGGATAAGTCAGACACTAACACAGCGAGGCAGAAAACATCAGGACGGTGTGATTCATCCCTGCGTGGGATGGCGAGTTTCAGTCTGACCGGGGCTATTTTCACCCCAACGTATGCCACGTCACTTTCACCGGCCATCCGTGTGGACAAACCTGCAAGTAGCACCCCCTCTCCTCCTCCTCGCTCTCCCTGAGCTGGATGACATCGTCATCCTCTTCTTCTTCATCCAGCTCACTCTCCGTGCTCTCCCCTTTGACATGCATGCTCCGGTGCTCATCCTCACCCTTCACATGCGCACTGAGTCGCTCGGACGAGTGCGAGCTATCATCAGAGCCCTCCTTTTGGAGTCTAGAAAGAAGAAATAATGATGAAGATGTTTAGAAAATGTTAATGCTGCAGAGCTGAAGTGTGATGATGATGAGGAGAAGACGCACACCTGTAAACACCTCTGTCATCTTCCTGCATTTCATTAGTCTCTGTTAGCTCCTCCTCTGTCTCCTCTGGGTGTGTGGGTGGAGGCCGAGGAAGGTCAGCGCCCTTTGATAGCATCTACACACACACACATGCAGGGCAACATTAATGTGTGAATGAGAGTGTAGTGGTGTGTACGTGTGTAGATCAGTGGTTTTGACCCGATGATAACACAAGTTTGTGTTAGCGCTTCGCCTCCTCTGTGACTTATTGTTAATTGTGGAATATATATGAAACTGGTCATCCTCCCATATGCCAGAATCAGCTTCTTTGGCACAGATAATGCCAAATTCAGATTGTAAAATTGACACATGATAAAAAAAGTCTAAATGTAAGACTGGAAATGGTCAAAATGATAAAATGATAAATAAAAAGAATGAAGTGGTTTTTGATGGATTAAGTTCACCACAGTAATAAAAACTAAAACCAGTTTGAAACCATGATAATGATGATGAATTTGGATATTATTATGGTGCCAGCAATATCTTTGATGTTTATGCATTAAGGCAGTTTGGGAAAGGCTGGCTTAACCCAGTAATTCCTGTGCTGATCATCCACCAGCACAGACAGCTGCATTGCAGCTCCAGTTATAAATGAGTGAATTTGAGCATGTGAGAGGGCTGTTGATGAGAAGAGACTGAAAACATGAGTGTGGCTAAAAGACAATAAGCTTCCTCGTGTGGCTGATGACTGGTTTACTGCACATGCATGTTTTGATCATGCATGCAAATTGAAGGAAAAATAGCGCGACCCACATAAAATATCCCATGACCCTACTTGTGCGTCAGGACCCTGTCTTCAGGAGTCGGTGGTATACACCATACCACCGACCCGTCTTCAGGAATCGGTGGTAGACACCATACCTTGTAGTGTTTCTCCAGGAAGTGCTGGTGTTGCTGCTGGACCACCAACTGCTGAAGGGCCTGGGGGGACTGGGGCAGGGGGGCGCTCTGGGTGCGAGCCAGAGGTCGGTGGCGAGGCAGCTTGTTGACCGCTCGCATGCCAGTGGTAACACCTCTCTCCGCGGTAACCAACGGCGACTGGTTGTACATGGGGACTGTGGCACACAGACAAAGTGAGAATGAGTTCATGACGTGTGGACTGGGTCACAATTGTTGGATTTCATAGTCAAGAGATTTAAACAGGACCATTAGTTTATCTTAAAGATCCCTCATAATAGTCCCATTCCTAAAGCCTACCAGCAGCAGGGATCATTGCTGCTTTTGTTTCGTGTTATTCCCTTATTCAAAAACTTTGTTACATAAAATCATGGAGCCTTTCTGGTCCCAGACATCTCCTAAAACTACATGATGCTTCCTCCAAACTAGTTTCTAAACATTCTGGCCATGTGTGGTCCACACGACCACACAGGATTTTACACAGGATTTATGGTTTCCTACGGAAGCGTTTATCCACCACAGCAATGTAAAAATATTATAACAGTTTCTCGTTAAAAAGAGATTAATTTCACAGTATCTTCTCATCTAAATGATTAAAGTTATCTCATTATAACGTGATGGATTTAAAGTCGCCTTCTAGCGGGACGTTTGATTCCTGTCTGGAGGGAACTGAACGAGAAGATGGATCTGGAGCCGCTTAATGCCTTTATGAGAAGACAGAATCTGTCAGAGGAACGCATCATTACACTGAGGAATGACAGAGTAGTCATATGTATGAAGCACGTTACCTACATCAGTTTAGCAGTCATTTAACACTGATACTGAGTTGACCTGCAGTGAAGTGGTAGCCTATAAGTACAGCTTGGAACGACCTCTGACAGATTCTGTTTTCTCTTAAAGGCATTAAGCTGCTCCAGATCCATCTTCTCGTTCAGTTCCCTCCAGACAGGAATCAAACTTCCTGCTAGAAGGCGACTTTAAATCCATCACGTTATAACGAGATAACTTTAATCATTTAGATGAGAAGATACTGTGAAATTAATCTCGTTTTAACGAGAAACTGTTAAAATATTTTCACATTGCTGTGGTGGATAAACGCTTCCGTAGTTTCCAGTTGTTCTGGATCTGAATCAAATTACGTAGAAGTATTCTGTAGAGGGTGATATGCAGTAGTGGGCCCATGCTGGACTTTACACCATACGGGACTTTGTAGGAATAAAGTTTGCTTAACAAAGTGCCTGTAAGCCAAACAGCTCAGAGGATAGTCCAGCAGATTTTATGAAGAAAAACATTATTGAGAGCATTAGACAATTATTTATTCTGGTCCCCAAAAGGCTCCACAATAAATCCTGTTATTGTTAATTTCATTACTATTGATAGAAGCGTTACTGCTGCATGTCGTGCACCTGTTTCTAGATTAAGTATGGCAGACATTGTAAGGTGCTGGACACCTTAACTTCCTCTTAGGTATTAATAAAGTGTTTTTTTCTGTTCTTGCTTTATAGATATAGATTGTTCTTGTGTTTTCATAGTTATTGTGTTGGGAAACTTATTAATGCAGAATAATTATAATATTAAGATGATTTTGTAAATAAAATATTTAAAAAATAATGAAACAAATAAAAAATGTTCTGAATTAAGTGAGGAAATAGTTAAACATCTAAATAACATTTAAAAAAATAACTAAATGAAACATTAAAAAGGGAATATCTTGTGTGCATGTGTGTTTTTGCACCTAGCATCGCCGTCTGTTGTCTGGCCTGCTCCAACAGCAGGACATGTTGCAACAATGAGGAATGGGCTGAATGGGAGGTGGGGGGCGGAGTCTCCACTTCGTGTCCTACACCTTCAAAATAATCACTTACTGAAAATCATCCATTAAAAACGTCAATGAACTTTTCAAGTGACGTTTTTCAGGCAGATTTTACCTGCTGGTAGGGAGGATGTGGAGAGAAACTTCCCTGTTAGAGCTCCGCCCCCTCGCAGAGATTGGATGGCTTGACGCTCTGCCTCCTGCTGGGTGGACAGCTTCTGCGGGGGCTGTGGGGGTAACAAGTCCAGCATGTTAAGAGGAATGAATGAGTGTGTTGCTTGTCTGTTTGCATGCTCACCACCATGGTGGTGATTAAGTGCATATCAGGGCTAGACATGTTTACAGCATCATTGTCAAGTTGGCGCAGAGTTTTAAAGAATATTGTTTACTGGCTGAACATGCATCCAAACAAACTGCAGGTTATAGAAGGGGACGTACTGGCACATCTCAGCCATTACAGTCATCTGTAATCAGCTCACATGAACAGTGTGTGTACAAAAAGCCCATTTTTACTCCCGTAAGCATGTAAATGGTTTTCAAACGTTGTATCTGCCCTCATACTTCTGTGGATCTATTACGTTGCTATGGTTGTTAAGTCCATCCATCCGATAGGGGGCAGTGCCGAGTTCAGAGTTCATTTCCTTGTTTTGATACTAGGAGGTGGATGTTGGTCTGGGCACACTCACACAGCATCTCTTTAAATGCTCCAGTCATGTCTGTAGTTGTTCATGCTGTCTTTCCAAATCAACTCCTTTTCTGTGTCTTCTTCAGGTGCTTTTATTTTTACAACTCAACACTGCCTCTGTGATTTCCAGTGTGATTCCGCTTGCTCTGATTAGTGATCGATGAAAGCGAAGCCCCTCGAAAACCCACCAAATTAAAACTGTCCCTCTGTTTATCACTCTTCTGCATCATGGGCCTTTGTAGATTGCTGAGCTGGTTCACTAACTGGGAGACCAGCAGCTACTTTTTGCACACCTAGCAAAAAGAGCACATTAGGATAAGCAGCTTTGCCCATGTTCTCCTGCAGACCAGAGATTTTCTGTGAATAGCAAACACAAAGCATCTGTCAACAGAAACCTTGAATGTGACCTCGTTCAGATTATGTGGAATCTTCCAGCAGCCAGTCTTCATTTTCACCGACACTGTATTTACCCACTATCCATTGCACACTGGCTGTGTGCATATCACATGCTTTCCATAATTATAATTATATGCAGGAATATAACACAGTGCAGAAGAATCAGATGGTAAAACTCTAACATTTCTATGCAACTTATATCTGCCCGCACTTTAAACACAAGTCAGAACATCAAGCATCCATCCAGTGTGAGGATATATGCATGTCCTTACCGTAAAAAAAAGAGCAAGACCCCTCCCCTGCCCCAAAAGCTCCAAACTACCCAAATTCCACTGCTTGCAGTGTCCCAACAAAAACTGCATGGTTGGTTTCAGGTTTCATTCTCATTCTGAACTAGGTGAGTGATGTAGATCTGTTAATCTGACAGTTGCATTGACCCACCGTGATGTGTGTGTTGGCCGGGAGACCCAGGGAAATATTTGGCAGGGAAGGAGAGGTGTAGAGACTCAGTGGACTCAGCGTCCCATCAGCCCCCAGTGTCTGGTGGAGAGATCTCAGCTGCAGACAGAGGCAGAAAGGTACCCTGGTATTACAGTACTCACAGGAAGTTAAAATATACTAAGACCTGTCTTAGTAAACTTCATTTGACTTGCTCTAAAATTGTATATGTACATGTACATACACATGTATTCAAAGTTAAAGTAGTAACTTAATAAAGTGCTGTTCACTAACAAGGTAATTAACCACAAAAAACCCAAAAGAAGCTTCAAAACTTCTTTCAGCAGTACTTTTTATCATGCTGTTCACATTCAGACACCACACACGCATTTATGTTGTTGTTCATTAATCGTTGTGTTAATAAATGGTCTAAAATGCAGAAATGACCATGAAATTGTACGTAAGCGTCCTTCATGCATGATGTAATATTCATATTGAGGGCCAACAAACTAAACAATGTGGTAGGTTTATTCTGCCAATCAGACAAACAGGGACCAATAAATGTGGTGAAAACATTATATTTAACTTATTATGAATGGAAATACGGTAAATAAAATACTTAAATTAACATTATTAGCAGGAGCTTTAAGAAAAATAAGAAAAACAGGCAGCGACTTAGTCCTCTTCAGCAAGGCTGCACTGTACACACCCGCTCTACGATGCCCAGACATTTTATTCATATTCTTTTAGTTTTGCTGTTCGCACACACACCATGTTGGCTCTTCCCCTGGCTCAGTGTTGTTGGCAAGCTGAACCCGCTTAGTGGCAGTGATGGCTTTGGGATGTGCACTGCGCGGCTGCTGCCAGAGCTGAATAATAAACATACACCAGGTCGCGTCATTGATGCAGCTCTGGCAGAGGACTCACATTCAGTGCAGCGTGTCCACAAGCCTACTTTATAAAACACTGCAACAGAACATCTTCTAGCTGCAGCTCAGCATTGCCTCAGCTTCTTGTCAACAGTTTCCACCCTTTGTCCTGTTAATAAGAGGAGCACATCATTTCTTCTTGATCCAAGTTTTCCTGCTAGCAAAGTTGCTTTAATATTCCTTTTAGTTTTTCATAAGTATTGCAAACTATTCCGGCCTAAACTATATAATATGCTGTTACAGTTAGTATGTCACTTTTTGGTGTGTTGAACGCGGTCGCCTAGCAACACTGACGCTGTGACACTGCGGCTAGTCGCAGCATTTTACGGTGTTTACTATGGGCTAGGCACAAGCGATCATAACCTTTTCATTTTGTATCTCAGACGCTTTAAAATTCACAAGTTGACAAAAATGATCATTTTAAGAAAAGTCATGAAGTGTAAGACAGAAAGTGTTTATTTTAAAAAATCTACATGAGGCTGGAAATCTAAAGTGGTAGAAAAATGACCACATTATAGTTCTAGTGTTAATGTCTGTAGTGTTTATTGATTCCAAAGGCCTCGATAAAGTCAAGTCTTTATCATCAGTGATTTATCAAATGTTTAGAATCATTCGGAGCGTTTCTTTAGGCCTTACTGAGTAATTATCAATGATTCGGGTCAGTCACAGAGTTTTATTCAGTGTTAAGTGTTTTCTATTGTTTACCATTTGAACTAAGCCTATACACACAGGATGCAACAAACCAATCAGAAAAGTCTCCAAAACCATTTACAAGCAGCCAGATGCTGCCTGTTTTCTAGTTTTAGCTCCATTCTTCCCCTTTTCTCAACATGTCAGCAAATTAAATATCAAAATGTAATATTAAACCCATTTCCTAATCTTTTCTAGAACAAATGAAAATATGCTTGTTATTTCTCATTTGATTTGAATGATTCACAAACCCAGATAATGTAACACTTTATTCCTTGCTGTTCCTGTTTTATTTAAGTGTTTGATATTAAATGTATTATGATATGCAGAATAACATAATGTTCTAGTTTGGCTCTGGTTCCTGAAGAATCACAGTTAAATCAGTCCTCCAGTCTGAAGCAGGGGTCAGCAACCTTTAACACTCAAAGAGCCATTTTGGCTCGGTTTCCAATAAGAGGACAACACTGGGAGCCGCATGCATGCATACATACATATACAGACACACACATATAAACATAAATGAAAATATATATTTTCAAAATAACTGCCTGAATATTTATTTTACCAGGTTAGTGGGACCTCTGCACACAGCATCAGCAAATCAGAGCTGTAGAAAGTTACTTTCATCTTTACACGGGACTGCAAGCTGCTGTCTGTGAGGCGTGAGCCGTATTTATTTTTAATGGAGTTAGTGGTGGAGAATAGCTGCTCACATGCATATTTGACAGAACTCCACATGCATATTTCTTCATGTTATTGTAGGTTTCGGGGATGACATTTCATGTCTCATTCCGTGAGTCTTTGGTTTTGGAAGGATCTTCAAGATCATGGCTGTCAGCAGCGCAACAATACTACTTCGTGCACAATGTGTAAGTGCCTTTGCATTGACATTTATGCACTACATTCCAGTGCACTACGGTATTGAGCGCTTTGAGCTGTCCTGTACATGAAAGGTGCTATATAAATAAATTTGAGACACAGCCCATCTCTCAGGCGTTTAAACTTAGACACCCATATATCTTTGTTGGCTATGTCAGCACGCTCCATCTAGCACTTGTTGTGCTATGCATATTTTGAGCGACGAAAAACAATTGTGCAGTTTGTTGTGTGCTGGGCTTTCCACCCATACCGGCTGCCTGCTGACACGTCATGTAGGCTACTATCAAACGTCTGAAAAAGGCGAATGCTGATCACAAAAACTGCACAAGGTCTAAAAAAAGAAGTTAAAAACTTTGACCTCAGAAGAAGACATGATACATGTTTACACTTCAATCGGACACCTATCATTTATTCCCCAAACCAGGCAGAGTCGCAACATAAGGATGAAAGATGTGGATCCAGAGCTGCAGGTTGCCGACCCCTCCCTGGTCTGGAGCATCTCATAAGCTGCATGTAGCCGTACCACATCCCAGCAATATGTTCCATGCTTACTTACAGGTTTCTCTCTCATCTCTAACTTAGAACAACAGAATGAGCTCAACCTTTGAACTAGTTCATGAGAAGTATAAACGTGCACATCACCAACAGAAACACACTTAATTTCCCTCAATCTGATTTCTTCCTCTCTGTGTTTAGAGGCAGCTTCACACAGATTTGAAATTGTTCCCTTTTTGCCTCATAAATCCTGAAATTTCTATCAATCTTTGTCACAAAAATGAGATTTTATGACATTAATACTAAAGTATTTCCTGTTGAAGGGAATGCTATGTAACAAAGTTACTGCACATTTGTACATATATATATAAAACTATATAAAACAGTTTAATATAACATAAACACTGCTGAGTTCATTACTAAATGTGAATAATCACAGAAGATCATAATTATGTTTCATTGTTGTTATGTTGGTGGTTAAAGATTCAACTGATCTGATCCTGACTGAACAACAGGGGGCGCCATCGAGCTGTGTGTTCAAGCAGGAAACCAGTGGATATGTTCTTACTGGGCTTGTGAGGTTGTGTGTGCATGTGTACCTCAGTCTGTATGTTGGGGACTGATCCGGTGTTGCCGTTGGCGATAGCAGAGTTGGAACTGTTGGGACTGCTCGGACCTGAACCCGGAGCGCTGCTACAGAGGGAGGAAACTGCAACACAAACACACAGGAAGTGTTCCAGGTTAGAAAGGCAAAGAGTGAACAGGCCATTCATGATGAAGAAGCTCGTCTGCGCTCACCTGATATCTCGATGGCCCTCTTCTTGAAGGTGCTGATGACGGTCCCGTCCTTCCTGCGCAGGAGAGGAGAGCTGCGCCTCTCCGCAACCTTCTGCTTCAACCGCGAGCGCACCTTTAGATTCGGTTCTGAGACTGGAGTCAAAGACAGAGCCAAGAGATCACACAAACTTTGCTAAAGCTAAACAGTGAAGCTGAGCAGTTTTAATAGAGGTGTTACGCAGGTAAACATGGAGCCATCAGCTGATGAATCCAGGGATCGCCCCCACATTTACCTTTGACACACCACAAGGATCCAGAAAGTCCTGAGGCCTGAGATAATATGGCGATTGCTCTAAACAGCTAAAATCCAAGCTGCTGCTCCTTGTATGTCTCCACCAGGGGCTGTGTGTGGGTGTGTGTAGGTGTGTGTGTGTGTAGGGCAGTGACTTACCGGAGAAAAAGACTTATTACAGCTGAAGATAACTCAAGTTCAACATTCACAAAACAGCTAATTAATGTTATGATGCAGCCCGGTGCAGCTCAGTGTTACTAACATGAGCAGTGTGATGATCTACAGACACACTGACTGTATTTTCAGGGAAGCTTGTTGAAGAAGATGATCAGGAGAAGGTGATGCCAGTCACATATTTTACTGACTCATAAATGATGATGGGCAGGTTGAACTCAGATGTGATGTGAGTAAATGACCTGAGATAATATTTTATATAATTTCATTTAAGAGGGATTTTTCATCAGAGTTAGACATTAGAAATCATCAGAAACAAACTAGAAACTAAAGTGATTTAGGTGTGGGAAACTGGGAGGAAATCTCCTTTGTAGGGAAGGACTGCAGGGGGATCACCTTTCACCTGTCTGCTGCTGAGCATCAGCAGGTTTCCCAACAACATTGATCAATAAAAAAAACAAGAAAAGTCCGTTTAACTTTGCCACTGATTGAATTATTTGTTTAATTTAGTTTATTTTGGTTTATTGTTTATAATTTTTTATTAAACTTTATTTAACATTTTCATTGAATAAATATGTTGTTAATATAAAATTTGCAGTTAGGTGTCATTTGTCACGGCGGCTCCCCAGAGAGCTCTGCCTCTGTTGCTGAACAAACTCTACCAGGATAGGAAAGATGAAGACTAGTATAAAGCCCTCTTCATCTACAGGGAAATGAGCAAGACCTTTAAAAGTTAATTTCAAATGAAGGCAGAGTCACAGGAGACCACATCAGCAGAGATTTGTGGAACTAGGATAAAACTTTTCACCACACAACAGCAAAAGTAAGACATGATTCTGGCCATTAACTGGCACAGCTGTTCTCATGATTCCTGCCTGGAGTTTGAACTGTTTGGTTTGGATGCTTGGCAGAGTATTTTAGCATTGTTCCTATTATGCTACATGTTAGCATTGCTGCTTCAAACGTCTGTACTGCATGCATTTCCCTCGAGTTAGTAAAGGGTTAAAGTATGAAGTTCCATTTGTGTGTTGGTCAAGGTGAAGAGGAAGGAGCTGGAGGAAAAACCTGCAGCATTTATTGGTTCCCAGCTGTGTAAACAGGATCTGGATCCAGGACAGCTTGGGATGTTGTCATTGCTTTACAGACTCTTTACAGCCAGACAGAGCAAGAAGACTTCTTCTTCTCATTGAAGGAGTGTGGACACATTATCCCAGCACAACAGCAGCAATGTAAGGGGATAAGAAAAACTACTCCAGACTCCTAATCTCAGATTATGTAGATTATGTTTTTATGGTTACTGCACTGAACAGCAGATAATGGAAAGAGGCTTTTTTACCCTCATATGGAGCAAGATGACATTCAGATCTATTATTATTAGGATGTAGAGACAAAAAAAACATGGCCTCCGTCTTCCTTTGCTCCCCCATACTGTGTGTTATCTTCAGGTTCAGGCTACCTCTTCACTGATGAGTCACAGTGACTCATCACATTTCTGTCCTGTTTTGAAAAAATAGAGTAAAACCTCTGAATCGATCAACCTCAGCTCAGAGAGTCTTGTTTTATATATGTGGTGCATTCTAGGAAGATTGGCGTTAAATTGCTTGAATTATTACTTAATAGATAATCTCATAGAAACAATTTAAGCTGCTGAGTTAATGTAAACAAAAGACAAAAGAGATGTTCACAAATGCCAAAAGTCTGACAGAGGTGACGAACATCTACCTCCTCCAACATGATCTAAAACCACCTGTTCACAGCTCATAATCCTGATCTGGTACATCCCACAGCTGAAACGACATCTAAAAGCTTTGATTCATGAAATAAACTTGGGTAAAGGGATCCTTCACCCCACTCTCTGTGTGACTTTAGAGTTTAAATGAGTTGAGGTTAAATAAAAACCCAGAAGATTTGCTTCTTGCCTCTGTAACATAACACTCCCCATCATTTTCCCAGAGCATCTTTAGCTTTGATCATGGCAGCATTCACAGGATCATTGTTTCTGCGAGCTTCTGCAATGTCACACGCTTTCTTCTTTTCCATCCAGAGTTGCATTCATTTTTCTGGTATTGATGATGGGACAGTCGGTCCTACAGCTCATTCAGTTATACAGGTAACCTCATTCTTTTGAGACATAATGTTGCTGAACTTAGTCCTGACCCACATGCAGGAACACCAGTTCTATGACTTTCCCTCAGCCTTGCACAGTGAGCACTAAATATGATGTTTGCATCATTCTTACCTTTGCTTAGCTGGTAGCTAATGAGTTCAGTGTTTGCTTAGTTAAATCCAGGCATTTTCCACATTTTTTCTGTTTAATGTGCAGTTTAGATCAGTCAGATATGTGGTGAACATACAAAAAGGCTTAGGGGATGTGGACTGGTAAGCCTTCCAGCTTGTTCCTTTGTATCCGCTTTGGTACTCAAAGAAAAGATAACAGATTATTGCAACTTGGCTATCAGGCAGGATCTGAAAGACTAATCACCAAACTATACATCTAAACGAAGCTAATCAGATTTTCTATCTCTGGACTTCATAACTGGGTGTTTTTACTGTGAATGTGGGAAGAAGGAGACCTTGTATATGTTGTAACTATAACCCAGGTGTTCAGAAACTCCCAGAGACGGATCCGATGGGATCTGTGGCATCAGTCCACAGAGACCTGAAGAATCTGTCATGCGTCGCTCTTTCTTACCCGTCTTTCGGAGGGGAAAGTCGTCTTTGCCCTCGTAGTTCCCCAGCAGTGGAGGGAGTTTGTAGCAGGGAGACGTTCCAGGAGTGTTGCTCTGCGGGGGAGAGCTCTGCTCCAGCGAGGTGTGCTGGCCTCCCCTTTAGAAACACAAACACATGCAGGAAGGGATAAACTAACTAATTCAGACCACCTGGCCAGTTCTGGTCTTTTTTAACCCTTAGAGGTACTAAGGTTCCTCGCTTCAACACACCTAATGAAGAGGTAGGTTTGATTTGATTTTGTCCCTTTGGAGCAGGGAATCATCTGAAACCTGAAGGGTAGCGGCCCATCGAGGACCCAAACCATTCAAACCAGTTTTCTGGCATATTCCTTACCAGCACTTTGGGGAGAAGGAATGGTTCAGTCCGCCTATACCCGGCTCTTTCTTACTGAGAAGGAACTCCTGCAGCTTCAGTTTGACCTCTGTGCTGGCGATGGCGCCTGCAGAGACATGAACGTGAACATAAGGATGCTTTTCTGCCAGCAAGTTGACCGTTTCCTGAGCAGATGAGTGGATATCAGGATGGGTGGTGTCAGCTGCAGAGTAACTTACTCTCTTTGCCTTTCTCCTTGTTCCTCAGCAGCAGCAGCTGTTGCTCCAGTCTCAGTTTCTCCTGTTCTTCGTGTCTTTGTTGCTCCATTTTCCTCTTCTGCTCCAACTCCTGCTGCCGTTTAGCTGCCAGCAGCTCCTGTTGTTGCTTAAACAAAAACAAAACCTCTCTCAGTTTACTGGATGTTTCGGGGTTCCCTGTTAAACCGATGTGAGGGACGATAACTCACCTTTAAATGTTCCTGCAGTTGGACTTCGTGTTGTCTTGTTAGCACTTCATGTTTTTTTTGAAACTCTGCAAACAGCAGCTGTTTCTGGAGCTCCTGCTGCTGTTTGAGAAGAACCAGTTCTTGCTGGAGCTGCTGCTCCCTCAGGGCCGTATCCACAGCAGAGTTACCAGACAGAGACGCCACCCTCGGCTCTGTTCTCAGGTCCACCGGGCCTCCTCCTGGGCCTTCTCCAGGACCCCCACCTGGAAATAAAACAAATTACAAGGGTTGTATTTTCTAAAGAATTTGCTTATATATGACTTCCTATATAAAAAAATCATTACGTTTTTAATCGTCCTTTGTGCCCCTTAAGATCACTAAATCTTGGATGAGCTGAAATCTGTAGACTTCCCTGAAAGAGGTATGGTCCAGATAGGAGCAGATGCTGCTCTAAAACCTTCATGATGGAGCTTTACAAATGTGGAAGCTGCACACGTCATAGGCCCTAATGCAACCCCACCCAGCAGCGTTTCTGGGTCCTCTTCACATACGGCTTCTTCTTTGCATGATGGAGCTTTAACCTTTGTAGATTTCTTGGTGCAGTGACTGTAAATAGGGAATTATCTCTGGTTTTAGTGCAATGCTGCCTGATTGCCCTGCGGTCAGAGATCCATCTGAATCTTTGGATGATATTATAGGCCTTAGATGATGATATTTTTATGTTGTCACAAACCTACATTCAGGATTTTTTTTCCTTAAAACCTAGTCGGTCTCAGACTGGTGAACCTCTGTCCATCTTTCCATCTGAGAGACTCTGCCTCTCTGAAATGCTCCTTTTATACCCAGTCATGTTACTGACCTGTTAATGAAAAATATTTTATTGATCCCAGAGGGAAATTCAAATTGTAGTTTAAATACAAAAAATAGTTAATAGTTAATGTTCTGGTTGGGATGGTGCCATCCACACAGGAGTCCATATAATCCGTCATACAGCTGTTGATGTCCTCTCCATGAGGACCACAGAGGACACTCCAGTCTGCTGTCTGGAAGCACCATCTCAGAGCA
>JBAMHV010000022.1:1573089-1580589 GCA_037177535.1 Pseudomugil gertrudae
GATATGGTATCGGCAAGTATCGGTATCGGCAGATATCCAAATGTCAGGTATCGGATCGGAACCCCAAAAGAGTAGATTGGTGCATCCCTAGTGCGAATAGGGAACAGTATTTTTAGAAGTGACTGCAAACTGGATTGAAATGTTGGGTAAATGTCCATCCGCTGTGATACTTGCATCCTGTGATTTTACTGTGGATCATTTTATCTAGAAGGTCAAATCAACAGGGAGCGCTTGTCTGTCTGTCTGTGAAAGAGATAACTCAAAAAGTTATGGACCGATTTTTATCAAATTTTCAGAAAAGTTTCAAAATGGGACAAGAAATATTTAATTTTGGAAGTGATCCGGATCCCTGTATTGATGATCCAGGAATGTTTCAGAAGATTCTTAATCACTGCTAGCCATTTTCAATCACACATGATGTCATCACAAAACGAAAAGGAAGTTGCTGTGCTCGTTCTTTATTGCGTTCAGACATACGGTACAAAAGTCTTGTGTTTGCAATTTTATGATTAACATACATTGACTTCTGAAGACTTCTGAAGACCACTTCAAGGAATAAATCAATTCAGTATGATCCTCTACTTTAGCTAATCCAAATATTGTTTTTAACATATTAAAATCCCCGTTGTTTTTTTTTAGGAAACGCTGAAGCGGCTTGCCCTGGTTGATGCAGAGATACCTGGTAAAGTTTCCTCCCAAGTAAACAACCTGCCTAGCACTGAGGTCTCTCTTCAGACCCTGAGGTGTACACAAGGTCTTAGTTTGTAAAACGTGAAAGCTTAGTTTCAGTCTGTCTTGTATTATTCTAAATAACTTGAGTTTGCTTTCAGCAACATTATTTTGTTTGTATGTCTGCATGTTTGCAGCATAACTCAAAACGTGTTGGACAGATTTTGAATAAACTTTCAAGAACAAGTGATTAGGATTTGGGAATAATTGGGTTTACAGTCTGGATCCAAGAATGTTTTTAACACTAGAACCACTAACATGCTGGTGCAGCTTAAGGTGAATGCTGCCTTAGCATTTTATCAAAGATCTCTACTTCTAACATGGTCCTAATGTACCGGTAGTAGGAGAAGCTGATCATTTCTCACCATCTGCATCTTCCTTATTCATTTGTTGGTGTATCGCCAAATCTCACTCTGCATTAATTCTTTTTCTGTCCATTATCTTCTGGTTTATGTTTTTGATACCCTTTGACTGTCAGCAACATTACTCAAACAGTTAAGGACAAGTCCTGTTCTACCAGGATCCAGGAATGTATAATGCTGTGCTGCTATGAAAGGGAGATATGCATCATTTGAGCATAAAACTCAAAATTATAATGACTTAGTGGAAGTATGTGCTCTCTGTGTGCTTCTAGCTTATCTCATGCTAAAAACAAATAAAAGCAGTTACATGTTATCTTTTCAATGCCAGTAGTGACATTAGGGAAAGATAACTAGCACATGTCTTAAAGAAGAAAGTCAATCCCAGTACTGACAGTAGTAACATTTGTTAATGACAGAAAAATACTCATGTAAACTCTGTGGGCGTGGGCTTGTATGGAGAAGGGAATAAAGCTGATGTCGAGGCAGTCTTGCTTCAATGGCTTAAATTAAAGAAGACATTTTTACTAAGAGTTTTCTAGAATGGTCTGCAGCCTGCTGTTTAAGTGTTGTTTCTGAGAACACAGCACAGAAAGGTACGCGGTGACCTGACAATTTTCCCAGCTGAGCTGAAACCAGCCAAAGCTCTTCTCAGACATGGGATATGTAATATTAATGTCTTCATTGAACTGATGAGATCAGTTACAGGTCACAAATGTGCATCTTCCAAGCAAAAATCCTAAAACATGCACTCAGAGACGTTCAGAGATGCGTGATACAGACCTCAATCATTCAGAGATAATAATGACCTGTCATGTTGGAGTTATATTAAACATACAAGCGGTCTACAGGAGTTAGTTACATGTTGGCCAAAAAGTCAACTTCATACACAAAAGGGTTTTTATTGTCATTATTGTCATTTAATTCAAAATGCTACTTTCTGATCTAACCCCAGCTGCTCATATACCAAGTTAGAAAAAAAGAATAAAGACATTTTAAATATTTGGGAAAAAAAACAAAATGAAGTCAAAGAGTATTTGATATGACACCAATAATATTATTAAATATACAATTAAACTTCTCAATGAGTGTTGATAAAAATAGTAATAAGAAGTTGAGTGTTATAGTCAGGGCTCAAATTAACATTTACTAACCTGCAAATTTATTTATGTGTAATTTATAAATAAATGTATTTATTATAAATGTATGTGATTTATCAGATGGGTCTTGGCAGCATCCTCTAAATGAAAGGCTTGAACACCGGTGAATCTTCATAAACAGGATAAAGTGAGTTTGGTGGATTCTATTGATAGCTGTGTTAATGCATCTATACGCTGAAATTCAGCTATTAATGTTGAGATAATGATTAGATTTAAATACTATTAAAATAGCAGCTGTAATAACTTTGTTTCACAAAACCTGGTGATAAAAATTCCTAAATGTGAGACTTGAAAAATGATTAGAATCATCATCAACAAGGAGGATAAATGGTTGTTTAGGTGGGTTTTATTCACTGCTGTGACAAAGCAACCATACAGTGCTGGTTTTCCACATTGGTATCAGCTTCTGTAGGATCACAAAACTTTTGAATACCATGTAGAAGTAATATATCATGTTTTATTTGTATTTTATTCGTACGTTACTTGCATATGCTTGTAGCTACCTCAGGTCAGTAAGCATGGAAGTTCATTGAGTTGTCTTTACCAGGAAAATTAAAACGATTGTTGCTGCGTATCAAACAACTGTTCCAGTAAACGAGGAGAGACGTTACATTAAAAGGAAATCTTTTGTCATTGGTCTGAAGAAAAACCAGCGAGCAGCCTGGATTTGTGCAGTTGGCCCCACAAACTGAAAGCCTACACCTCGGCACCGGTTTTACAGGTCTTCAGTTGTCAGTCTGATTACTCCAAAGACGTGGATTATTACTTGTTAGTGGGGATGGTTGAGACATGGGCCCAACTAGGAGGACGCAGCAAGTCTGTTGCCGGTAAATTGTCAATATCAGCACTGGTGCCCACTACTTTACCACATTTTAAAACATGGTGGACCCACCTGAACTGTGGAACTGGTAACTTACTCATTATGACGCATATGGTGATGACTAAATCTTTTCGTTGCTACTCTAAACTTAATCACTGACTAGGTTTCCATGAATGACTGAAATGCCTTATAGTTGCTTTTTAATGTCTTGTTTTAATCAGAGTCGTTGCACTTTTTCTCTATAAATTCAGATTAGCAAAGATTAAAAAACCTTCTACAAAGAATAGTGGATCTATTCTAATCTGTAACACAATTCAGTGGTTAAATGTGTGCTCCTGCAACGTGCACGGCATTCTCATCTTAACACACAGCAGGAGAAAAGCCCTTTCTCGAAAAGCAACCAGAGTAAGTGCTTTCTTTCTTATTAGAGTAAAATAAAAGTAGCATATTTATCTCTTATTTTCTGATAGTCGATGATTTTTACGACACACTGTCAGCATAAACGTTTCACACTGAGCCATTAATACATTATGTTGTGTTGCTGGATAGGAAACCTTATCAAATTAAAGTAACTTGACCTGTAAGAAGGGTGGTGGGTCTCATTAGGAGGCCAGGGCACCCTGCCTATATAATGGTAGAAGAAACAATGAATAGTTTCAGACATATAACTGATACTGTTATTGATTTTGATGCATACCTACATAAAATCAGGTTTATAATAATAGGTGAAATTTTTTTACGAGGGGACATTGTGATTGGTTGGCATCTCCAAAAGTCTTCAAGCCACACTGACTGCTGATAGAAGAGGTTCACATAGAGTTCTGGTTATGGTGTTGTACCTTTACAGAAACCCCATGGTGCCAGCATGGTGTTTTTAATGTACTTGTGTTCCTGTACAGATGAATTATTGATCTAACAGAGCATATCTTAACCAGTATGAGGTAAGGTTACTGTCAAACGGTCTGGCTAACAGGTCTTGGTCCCGGAGGGTTATGCATTTCCAAAGGGGAACTGGGAGGTGTGCCAAAATATCCAATTCCAACATCTTTCTTTTTTTGGGACCCTTCTGTTGTGGTCATAGTCGTACAGATTCAACCCTAAAGGGTGGAGCTTGACAAACTGTAATCTGTTGATTGGTCAAAAATATTGTTTTTCCTGTGGGACTTTGCAGTAGAAACAAAGGGAACAGCATTAAATATTAGTTTTTTTAAGCTACATGACAAGAAAGACCAGCTGATGCATTTACCCAAACAAATGCTATCAAACTGTCCCGGAATAAACTAGTGAACATACACTAACTGTTTAATAACTCCTGATTTTGTTCCATGTTGGTATTATAGTTTCCATTATGAAGTGTAGTTTGTGTTATTGGTATGATTTTATTATACAAAAAAGTACTGAATTCTTTTTTTAGGTACACATAAGGTGCCCAAAAAGACAGTGTAATCTAAAGAAGCACAATATTTATCAGATCGATAAGATATCTGCTGATTTGGGTTATTTTTTATCGGTCTGATGGATACATTTTCCCAATAAAAATCCCTGAAAATATAATAAATTTTGTGGGGTCATTTTATTCAGGCAACGTAGCCTTAAAGTATGCTAACCTGCTTGTAAGACACGCAGGTTATGTGTGCCTTACAAGCAGGACCTTACACGACTTACACATAATAAGCAGTCATTTTAACCATAACTATTAACCTAACATGCATGTGTTGTGGGTGGGAGGAAGCCGGAGAACATGGAGAGAACCCACACATACATGGGGAGAACATGCAAACTCCACACAGAAAGGTCACTGGACAACCCTCCCCAGCCTGGGCTCGAACCAGTGACCTTCTTGCTGTGAGGCCACAGCGCGAACCACTGTTCCACCATGCTGCTCTATTGGGTTGCCTTTTTCATTTCATATTGTTTACGAACAAAATTAAGATTAAATAGATTGGCGACCTGTCCAGGGTGTACCCCGCCTCTCACCCGTTGTGAGCTGGGATTGGCTCCAGCCCCCTCGCGACCCCGTTCAGGGACAAGCGGTAGAAAATAGATGGATGGATTAAGATTAAATAGAAATTTATACATCTGTTACAGTTTTCAAAGAATGCACTTTGTTGACTGAATGATCACATTTTTGTGCTATGACATGAAACAAATACACATTTGAAGAGCCAAAACCTTTTTTTATGTTACAGTTACGCCAGAGCTACTTAAATATCACTGCATCAAGCACAAACTGCAGATTATAGTGTAAAAAAATGTCTGTAACTTATGGGTTATCGGTTATGACAAGCAGACTTATATCGATTATAAGTGTAACCGGAGCATGCTGATGAAATACTGTGAATAGCCATCCCAGCTTCCCATCTGTTGCTTTTTTCAAATCCAACTGATACCAAACTACCAAAAGCTGAAACAATGGACACAACAGCACACTGGAAGTTCATGAGGTCAAAATACAAGGAAGACCATTATCAAGGTTACAATGCTGACGGTCAGGAAAGCTTTCCAAGCAACATTAAACAAGTTCGGAAGTTCAATTTTCACCCAAGGTTTTGATTTTCTGCAGTAATCTCCTGCTTATCTGTACAGACGACCAGGTTTAAGTTATATTTACCAAACCGTTAGCCTTGTAGCACTAACTGGCACTGCTATTTCTTTTTAGACTTTATTGATTTGTTTGCTTTATTTCAGCCTTGGTGTTTACCTACTGATAAATGATCTGATCTGAAATGGAAACAAATGGCCAGTGTCCCTAAATACATCTTTTTTTTTCCTAATCTTTTAACATTTCTATCTTGTATCTCCCCCAGCAGAGAAACATATTATTGGTAAGTTTACTAGAAATGTCAACGTATCAGATTCACAAATTTGATTACCTGGAAGTCCACGACCTTATTCGGCAGACCCACAGCAAATACTGTGTCTAAAAAATGTAAGAGGATAGAAAAAGTTTTGTAAAAAAACGGAAAAATATGACAAAAAAGAATATAAAGATATGCACAGCCTCAGAATCAAATACATAAACATTTGCTGCATTCCTAAATGTTTAGAAGTGCACACAAACATGTATTTAAGGGCTAAAAAAGAGCATTTTGCATGATATGTCCCATTAAAAATACTTCGGTCAGGCACAATCAGTCAAACAATGTTTTTTTATGTCTCAGTCTGCTAGTTAGCGTAGAAGATAATGTCTTACTAAGGCGAATCAGACTCCATTACACCTAAATGCCTGACGTGCTTCCTCCTGCTTCACTCCATTGGAAAAACACATCTGATGACAATGATCAACAATGAATTCTATTGTGAATTTTTTTTCTTGTCGATTGCTGAAAAGGCTGAAAAGGCTGAATCTGCAGTCGTACTAACTCCTTAGTAGTATAGGACTTAAATGGATCCACTTTTCTTGACAGGGTTTGTAAACTTGGTTTATAAATACATGCAGCGACTCAGAATAAAACGTAGAATTGTGACCTGACTTCACAGCAAGCTGTCCTGCGATTTTTAAATGATTTAGTCTTTACCTCATGTCTCATATTAACACTAATGTTGTAATTAGTAGGTTACCTGTTCCTGTGGTTACTTGTAAGTTTATGAATTAACCATCTTTTATTTTTAGAAAGTACTTTTTTGTCCCCTGATGCCATGAAAGTGCAGGAAAATAGAAATCTGCATCCAAATCCACTTTATTAACTTTTAATACATTTAAAACTAATCTTTTAAATAAATCCACAGCCCTGCATCCATCTGTTATATAGAATATTGTTGTTATTTTTTTAGTAAAATCAGTGACATGGAAACATGAACACTACTAAAAAAGCTGAAACAAGCAAAGCCTTTGAACGTCTTCGTAACTCGTAAGCTTTGCTAGTTGGAAAGTCTTTCCACAGTATCGCCTTGTCAGCACACTAGGAGGGACAGCACAGAGTATCACGAGCACTGGTTCATCAGTCCCATGGAGACCAGATTGAACCAGAAATACTTTTTATTTTTTTCCTACTGTAATATTTTACTAGATTAAGTGTTTGTTTTTAGTGATTGGTAGTAAAGGAAACGTGTCGTTGACTTTCTTGCCCTTAGTTCAGTTAGACCAGTGTAAAAAGTGTGTTTATTTCAGTACCCATATTGTGAGGTAGCTCCCTTTGTGTTAGCTAAACACACTCGTTTTCATCCGTACCATAGCACAAACACTCAAACTTCCTTCAGTACAAAGGATTAATGTGATGGTTTCTTCTGTCCCGCTGCAGTTCATTTTTCCAAATCAATGTTAATTTGTCTCGAAATATCATGGGCACGCTTTAAGAGTTGGAAAAGCATTTCCTGTCTACATTGTTTAAATTAAATCAACAACGGTGATCTCTATGTGAAGCCACTTTAATCTGAATCCAATAAATAGAACTTTTTAAAATAAAAATCTGAAAAACATACAAATATTTAT
>JBAMHV010000022.1:1616791-1626951 GCA_037177535.1 Pseudomugil gertrudae
TATATAGTTATAATATTTGGGATTACTGGGGTGGGAGCATATAAGCTTATGCTTCTTCCCACCCCTTTTGAACATTAATTTTTTCCTTAATTATGTTTTACCTCTGTTTTACCTATTCTTTTTAAATTATGTTCAAATAAACTTAACTAACTAACGTATGACCTGGCAGAAGCAATACCTTATCTGCAGTGAGCTGATAAAGCCTGAAGTCTCCCAGTGGGACTAAATGGCCAGTTTAGACAGCGCTCCTGAACTAGCTGCATTAAAACTGCTGTAATGTTCTTAATTAGTTTACCTAAATAATATTCACACATGAATTTAGAGCTACAGCTGCATCGCTCATCTTTCTCCTGGAGCTGCTTGTTTTTAGTCCAGCCTGAAATGCTTTTCTTTTGTGCCATGTATTTTATGTATTCCTCACCTGTCACCCTTACACGGTATGCATCTTAACAAGTGTCCCCTTTATGGCTGTGTTTAACAGACTGTGTGGTGGGTGCAGAGATGTCATCATGAGAAGGCAATCTTCCTGCAGAGGGTAATGCAATAGGCACATGGCTCGTTCAGTGATGATGTCCCTGGCAGCAGTCCATACAGAAAGAGACAGACACCATCTTTTCCGCGTCTTTCATTGAACTTTATTCCTCTTTTTAAAGTTAACTCCGCAGTCTACTCTTTTCACGAGCTGATTCCAAACACATTCATCTCACTTTAAATGTTTTAATGACATTGTTCTTACGGTGGTAATCGCTGGGTTTGAAATAAACATTGAAAATGCCTGTTGTAGCTGCTCTTCCACCACCCCTTCCAGCAGGAAGGGCTGGTGATCCTACATGTACAGCACCGAGCAGGCAATCAACAACCTGGTCCCACACATTCTCACTTTCACTTTTTATTTTAACTTTAAACCCTTAACATTGAATCAACTTTCTAAAGTATGTTAGTGTTCTTATTGGTCAGATTGCTTTAGATTTCCTGCAGCTGCACCGTTAAACAGGACCTAAACACCTTTTCACAGCTGGAAACTGAGCGGTAGGACTGTATGCTGACAGAGGTCAGAAGTCACCCTCAGCAACAAAAACAAGTTTTTATGTGTGGAAAACGTGCGATAATGGTTACTATATAGTGACAGATTAACTTGTTTGGCCACATTTTACTAAAACAACTACTTTTAGGTCCTTCCATGTAAATGGAAGTTAATCTGAAATAACCTAAACTGACTCAACCCAGCAGAGCAGCCTTTAATCCCAACAACACCACCGTGTGTAAACAGAAGAAAACAAAATCCCCCCTCACCTCACAAACACCTGGATGACCTAAAAAAATTTTCGGAGCTATGGATCACAAACAAAACTAACAACAAAGTATAAAAAGCAGCCTCAGATCCAGATATTTTCCTTTTATCTGGATATGAACCCCCTCCATCTTAACATCACAGACTTTACATTGAGTTTTCTCACTAGCCCCCAAATATCAGCTCTATTATACCAAATTACACACAAATTCGGCAACCATTAAATAATATTGTTCACACTGTGACAGCAGGAGAAACCAGCACGGAGCTCAGGAGGATTAATTTTCCAATATGTGACTGGCTCTGTGATACTGGCTGGAAACTGTGAGGTTTGCATAAATTAGGATCATGACGACAACAGAATATAAAAGGAGAAAAACAAGATCAAATCTACTAGACAGTATAGATCCAAATAGTACTTAATAATAATAATATATCTTGGCAGGTAGTTTTACAGGATGCTCAGCAGGGACAGACGTCCTCATGTCATCCAAAAAAACAACTGTTTCAGTTTCCTCCAAAACTCCCCGAAATGGACAAAACAGAGGAGAAAATAACGTTTTTTTTTTTTTTACAGTTTAATACACACATAACTTAACAAAAAGCAAAAATGTGATCTTTTTTGTTTAATGCACAGAAATTCAGTGCTTATTTAACGACAACATTGTCCTTGTTTCTCTAACTATGGCTTGGGCTCTGGATCACTGACCGGTATCTGACTGCTCCTCCTTTCATACAAGTCTTTGTCTTATTTATGCGTTTTATACACAATATGAGAGTCTTTGTTAAAGGCGTCGGCAGCAGGCAAAGGTAACAGTGGTGCTTCATCTGGATCCGAGATGCCATGAAATCAGAGATAGACAAGAAAAGCATCTTCTTCTTTGTCCTTGTGCTTTCTGATCCAAACTGAGAATTTCTTCTAATCCTCTCCTTCCCAACAGTCTTTGTTTTTTTATTTACTTGGCTGAGAACATCTGCCTTTAACGGATAACGTGTAGTTAAACCTCCTCTGCTTCAGTAAATGTGCTCAGCATGTGCTTATCATTTGAAGCAGTTCAGTGCAGAGTACTAATGAATACAAGGAAGTGCGTAAATCCACACTGCTTAATGTCCCTTAAACAGCTCCTTTGTCTCTACACGTTTGATTCTACAAATGGTCTTTTTGGTTTGACAGGAGACGTAGGACCTGTCCTGTGGACAACTGGCCGTGCCCTAGACACTTTTAAATCCATGAAGGATGGATTCTGGCAGGGGTCGTCACCCTGCCTACTGCCTGGAACTACCTCGTAGAAGTCCGGCTGGTTGTTGTACAGATAGTAGCCGTTGTTGTTGCTGCGGTTGTAGTAGGCAATGGATGAAGGCTGATGGGGAGGGAACACTCCGTGGTTGGCAGGTTGTTTGCTTGGCGATGTGATGACCGTGTCCACTGAGGACACCGCCCAGGAACGAGATGGACTGAGGCAGGTCGGTGACGTGGACGGAGGTTGCTGCTGGTACTGCTGGTGCACCCTTACAGTCTTGTCAATTACGCCCATAAAAGGAGTGTTCCTGGAGGAGCGCCCCACCTCCCCAGGATAGGTCCCGCCTCCTGCTATGCACATCTCTGACTGTAGAGAGGACGTTAGAAAAAGATCGTCATGGTAACCAGTAATGCCTCCTACAGATTCAGAAGGTATGTCCATATGCTGGGCAGAGGCCGAGGTCCTGAAGCCTGGGCCGTGGACAGGTGACTGCCCGCCAGTGAGGCTCCCGCTGCTGGAGGAGAAACGGACGTTGACGCTCTGGGAGTGCATGAGAGGCCTCGGGGGAGGAGCAGCAGAGGAGGTAGGGTGAGCACTAAGTGGGCGACGAAGCCCTCCCTGTGGGAGGTATTGGCAATCATGCGATGACTGAAGCCGATCAGAAGGTCCTATGGCGGCTTCTGTAACCTCTATTGGGTAGTAAGCAGCTTTGGACTGGTTACGGCCAAACTGTCGGGACTGGCCAAACAGGTTCAGCCCCCCTCTCTCCAGTCCTGAACCTCTCCCGTAGGCAGTCCCGGCTCTAGTCTGGCCAACAATGTCCTCATCTAATGCATATGGAGATCCAGAGCTCACATCCAAAGGGTTTGGGCCAAAACCTTCCCCCAGTTCTGCTAGTTCTTGAGGCAGATGGGCAAACTGGGAGTAGGCAGAACTTCCCAAAACCATGTTAGAATGGACAGATGCACTTGGCTGGCTGGTTCTGACAACCTGTCCTATGGCTTGTTGGAGCCACTGACCTTGGCCTGGGTTCTGCTTCTGGAGGGATCTCTGGTTGAACACCAGCTGGTTCTGCTGCAGCCCTTGGTTCTGATCCAGGTGGTGGAGGCCCGGCACAGACTGCGGGTGGTGTTGCACACCTTCAAACATCTGGCCGGCTCGCTGATGATGTTTTACAGGGGAAGACGGAGGGCTGAAATGGGGATAGGAGGGGGAAGTAGGTGGATGTGCAGGCTGACTCGTGGAGGAGAGGGGAGCAGAGTGGGTGGGACTGTGGTGAGGATGATGCACATGAGTGGGGGAGAGGGAGGAGGGTGATGGCACTCCAGATTGAAGAGAAGAAGGGTCTTCCTCCCTGTACATTCCCCCCTCTTCCCTCTCAACCTCCTCCTCCTCCTCATTCAGCTCCTCCCTGTCCTGCACCTGCAGGCAGCCTGAATCCCTGCACCTGGCCTCGTTGATCGATACGGACACGTTCTGTTGATACACGTGATGAGATGAAGGCACGGAGTCTTGTTGCTGGGCGGCTTGCCGACACTCTTCTTTGACCCGAGACAGCAAGCGCTGGATCTCCCGGTTTGACGGACACAGTCGACTGGCCTCGATCAGGTCTTCCAGAGCTGCGTGGAACTGCCTAAGAGGACACGTCAACAAAAGAAAACAGGTTTCAGAGAAGCAAATAAACACAACAACCTCTTTCACAGATCATCCTCTGTTAACAGTCTTTCCCAAATCCACAAATGATGAGGTTTGTCAAAGTTCTGCTTTTAAAAGGTTCCTGTCATACTGCTGGTGCTCAACTTTACATCCACGCAGCTAAAAACTGAACCAATCCTGCCATCTGCTGGCTTTCCGGTGAACACTAGGTTTGTTACAAAGTACCTCAGCATTGGCTTTGACAGTCTCTGATAAACTCCATTTAAGGACCAAAGGAGATGTTTAAACTGGAAAGATTAATTTATTTCCTGAGGGAATCTTTGTCCTGCATCATAGCGTTGCTTTTTAAAAGGTTTGTAACACTTTCAGTACTTTGTAACAGCTGTTTAGAAAATACTATATAGCTAAAGTTATTATTAATTAATATAATTACATCAGAAGCACATTTACTGTGATTCTAATGCTACACAAGGGTTAGTATAGCAAAGGCTGTAACACGTTTGATCACCTATAATCATTAGCACAGCAGATTTTTAACAGCTTGACACATTAAGTCTGAAAATATGCTGTTTATTCCAATGCAGGGTCAAAGGGCAGGAGGCTAGGGAAGGCCCTGGACAGGTAGCAAGTCCTTCATAGGTGTTTTATTCCTTTAAAGACTTGTTTAAAGAAACATTTTAACCAGTCACAGCTAAAGTTTCTCACTGTTGGAGTTTTTTCTTTTTTAAGGTTATTTAGGTGAGAAATGGTTCATATGTGGCATCCTAGACTGTTGTGGGTCCATGAACAAAGTCCCTAACCCTCGACTGTGCTCTGGAGGTAGGAATCGGACCTGGCAACCCAGAGAAAGTATTAATCCTGTGTGATAATATAGAAATAAAAAGCAAACTAATTGAACATCACAGCGATTATGATGGACTGGACTCATACTGAGGATGAGTGGATTCACAGCTACACGCATCATGATGTGTTAAAACAACAAGACATTCACTACTGACCTTAAAACTGTTTTTGACTCATTTTGATGGCATAGTGATGCCAATCCCAGCTCACAACAGTCGAGATGCAGCTTGAATATTACACACAAAACTTTCTACTACCCACTGCATGGTGGAAATAAAATGACGCTTTTTTTTATTTGGTTTCTGCCAAAGGTAAAAAATGCAAGTAGGAGCAAAGCTTCCCGTCAGATGAAGTCATGGGTGGAACTTCCATCCATCCAGTTTCCATTTCATCAAATACAGGGTAGCTGGAGTCTGTCCCAGCAATCATTGAGCAAGAGGCAGGTACATCCAGGACAGGTCGCCAGTTCAAACTGCAGCTTTTTGTTTTTCTTTACTTAAAGTTGTAAAAAGCTGCACAAGCTACGGAGGATAATACGCGATCCTCTGTGTTCTCAACACAACACAGTGTATAAATGTGTTCAGTCAGAGGCTTCTTCATACAGGACAGAAAGGTGCAGCAGGTCATTCCCGCGAGCAGCCATCATCCTACGCAGCGAGACATTATCTTCTAATTAATGATTACTGTTTTTATAAAAAAAAAACAAACAAACCCCTACAATGCTGCTATTTCCCTCTGCAATTATTTGGGTATTTTCTATTAATTTTGAAAGTAATTTGAGGTGGGTATGGAAACGTGTAGCAGAAAGTTCATTTAATTTTTCTGTTAAACTCGAAAAAAGGCTGAATGAAAGCTTTTAACAGCTGGCTGATGGATGTGGTGCAGAAGTCTGAAAACCACACGGTATTGTGACACTGAGTATGAAGCTTACCTGCGGCTCCGTTTGGCTCGGGCTCGGGCATAAAAGGCTTCATAGGATTTGGATTTGAGCTCCAGAGCCTTGGTAGCAAACTCTTCAGCAAGACTAAAATCCTGCAAGACAAAAAGATGTCATGATGGTTAGCTAAGATGGAGATATTCATGGTGTGGGATGAGCGCAGGACTAAAGGACTGACGTTCATCTTGCGGCGGCAGCGTGACAGGTTGAGCAGGACACACACTCTCATCTGTTTGAAGGTCTTAAGTTCGTCTCCTGGAAACTTCTGGAGCGCTGACTGATAGGAGTGGGCCGCTTCCCTCACTTTCCCTTGCTAGAAACACACAACAATGACCAACAGCATCAGAAAACTGCGATCCAGTCTGACTGTGCGTGTGTGTGTGCGTGTGTGTGTGTATTACCTTGTACAGTTTGTCTCCTTCCTGGATCATTTTGCTCAGCAGAACCATCAAAATATCAGGTTTAGAAGTGGCCATGGCCCAGGTAGCTGGACCTAAACAGACACATCATGTTAACCACGGTTTAATTCTCCTCTTCTTGTGTCACTCATGACAATTTTTACTTAAACCTGAATGAAATTAGCTGGAAATGAAGGAGAATCTTGTTTAGACGCTAACATGGACATTTAATGTATTGATTTGTAATAATTTGGATTTCTTACATAAAAAATCTTTTAAACTTTTAAAACATTCTTATCTGAGAGCATTTCCAGAATTTATTTTTATTTTTTTTAACCATTCGATACATTTTGATCAGTTTCTGGTCGTGTTTGGTAAGAGAACCGCTTAAATCCATCAGTTTACACCTAAAACTGTTGACAAATCCTTTTACCAGGATACTTTTACTGGATTTTGGTGCAGCATCATCCGCCACTGCAGGAAAGTGTGTATTTAAGCTGGAATGCTTTGCAGTGGGTCAGAAATAAGAGTTTACTGAATGTCCAGTTATGATTGTAACCTGGAATGTTACACCACCATCACCTACATCTCAAGAATTTTAGCTTTGCACTGAACACCTGTAAGGAAAATTGAGTAAAATACAAATGTATTTGTCACCTTCAGGATGTCTGATATCAACAAGTTAACACATCAACACAATAAGTAACACAGAGTGTTATTTCCTCCCACATTAAAACAAACTAATCCCCACTGATGCTGAAGCTTCGTGTCGTCCACACAGGAGAAGAAGCGCTCACTGGAAACCTCCCTGACATCACAGCTTTGTTTCACAGCGTTATACGAACATCTTAAAAGTCAGAATTGTCACTGTGTTTCTTTATGGCAGCCTTTCTCAAAGTGTGGTCCCCGGACCACTAGTGATCCGTGAGCGCCCCCTGGTGGTCCACAAGGTGAACAACACAACAATCCTAAATTTATTTGAATTAACTGGAAAAGTTGTCCCACTCAGTTTCACGACACCAACCCCATCTTATATCCAAATAACTATGGAGCTGTGGCTTAGGACAGGGTCACTTAAAAGATGAAAAATTGAAATAACAGATATTTTACAATAAAAAATATTGTAAACACTGCATTCTGCGTTGTAAACTTGTTTATATTGGCATATTGTACTTGGGTTGTTTAAAGTTAGGTGGTCCATGAGTTTTTGTTGTAAAGGTTAAATGGTCCTTGGACTGAAAAAGTTTGAGAAACACTGCTTTATGGGTTAAATAGAGCGTGGTGGTGTAGCTGCAGGCTGGCAGGTTTTAATCCATCTGCTTGTGAATGGCATGACAGGTATAAGAAATTCCACCAACACCAGTAAAACGGGAACAGGTGGAAACATCTAAACCTGATCTACACCACTCGGAAGGACCCATCTTATTAATACCCAGTTCCTGCAAGGCCATGACTCTTTGCTTTTCCTGTCAGTTTGTTGCAGTGAGGACGTTTCTGTTTCGTGTCTTTAGTTTACCAGAAAAACCTGAAAGTAGTGATGGAAATGTAGACGAGGTCCCCCAAGATGGCAGACAACATGTGCACCTTCTCATCTGAATTAATGTGATTAAGTAGAGAAAACCTGACAGTCATTCATTCATTTTCTGAGGCGCTTAGACGAGTACAGGGTGGCGAGAAGCTGCAGCCAATCCCAGGCAGGCGCACCTGGAAAAGGTTGCCAGCTCATCGCAGGGTTTAAAATGGTTTAATGGGTTTCATCATATTACTGATGTACAGCACAGTCATTATGTAACAGTGTTATGAATAAAGATGGCATTGTATATTTAAAAACATCAGTTTCTACCTATTTGGGCTCCTTTTTTAAGTAGAGCGATGACTGCTGAAGTGTTCCTGCAGCCGACCGCTCGGTCCAGAGGGCGCATCCCGCTGCAGTCCACGTGCTCCACCGACGCACCGTGATCCACCAGGTATTGGACCTAGCCGAGATAGAAGCAGGTAGACTAAACAGAGCCTCCAGGACCCCCATGCTCGGTCTGGAGATTCCAGACTGGGGCAGACCAGTGGGCTGAAAGAATATGTTTATACAAACCACTTCCGGGTCACCGCAGAAAGCGGCCAAATCCAGAGGAGTCCGGCCGCTGCGGTCAGCGTGACTCGTGGCTGCTCCTCTGTCCACCAGCTCTCGGACCAGAACCAGTTGTCCTTTCAGACACGCCCAGCTCAGAGCCGTTAATCCTTCCCGGTCAGTCTGTTCCAGAGAGGCTCCTGGACACAGAGATGTGTAATGATGAGGTAATGTTGACCCTGTTAATGGTGAAACTCAGCTTCCATCAGATCTGCATGTTTCTCCAGTTTTCTGCGAAGCAAACATAAACGTTTTCCTGCTGAAACCTCAGAGTTCAGCGTCTGAAATGAACTGTCTCCCTGCTCCAACACACCAAATTCTAAGGAATGAACCTGCACAGATAAGCTGTTGGATCCATTTGATATGAATGGAAAACCTGCAGGATTTGGATGCCCCCTGGTGGACTTCTTCTGTACTACAGCAATCCTCACATGAACGGTAATTTTATGTTTTGTTAAAGGGGCAAATAAACAAACCGTTATGAAGCCTCCATCCTCCTTTATGAGACATTTACACTATGCTATTAAAATGAATGTGTTTGTGTGTCTACTTAGATCGTCGTGCTGGAACTGGACTGTACCATGATCCAGCAGCAGCTGGGCGGTGCTCATATGTCCCTCTGAGGCTGCCGTCATCAGAGCCGTTCGGCCCTGCTGGTCCACCCTGTTCACGTCCCCGCCGTGGTTCAGCAGCAGCTCCACCACCTGATGTGGACACGGAAACTCAGGATTCCCACAGCGACCGATAAATGCTCGCATGTGTGTGAACTTGGGGCTTACCTGCCAGTGGCCTCGTCTGACGGCGCTGAACAGCGGTGTGACGCCTTGCCTGTTGCCTTGCTCAACGGCGGCGCCCTGATCCAACAGCAGCCTGCAGACGGGCAGACGGCCATGTCCGGCTGCCGCAGTCAGAGCTGAAACAAAAACAGGTTGGTAATGACAAACGATTCAGATTGTTTACACGTAAACACGTTGTTTTCAGCCTCAGAGCTCATCGATTAGGTTCCAACATGAAAACACAATGACTGATCAGGTCAACAAGACAGAACCCAGGAGGAACATTAGGAACTCTTTCACAATGATTTATAAGCAGGAGGCAGCACAGTGGAATAGCGTTTAGCACTGCAAATTCACAACAAGGCTGCTGGTTAGAGCCTGGGGGGAGGCGCTGTCTGTGTGGAGTTTGCAAAGACATGCATGTTGGATCACTGGGTCACTCTAGGTGAGTGATGGACTGGAGACCTGTCCTGCCTCTTAGCTGATATCTGCTGGAATAGACCCCGCAACCCTGACCTGGATGAAGCGGTAGAGGTGATGAGTCTAGTTCATCAGATTGGACACGGCCAGAAAGAGTCCAAACATGTGGAGGTAAATCTACTACTTATATAGGCTACAGCAGTGTTTCTCAATCCGGTCCTCAGGCCCCCCTGCTCTGCATGTTTCAGGGGGGTTTTCAGCCATCTCTCACCGTGGGCTTATGCCCGCTGTAGATCATTCGGCAGTATTTAGTTGCGTCTTCTTAAACAGACTTTGTCCAATTTGTCCCATTTAATTTACTTTGAATCTCCACATGTGACATAAAGCCAGGAAACTCTGAGCCTTCTCCTCAGACATATTCTGCTTGTTCTTAGAGTCCATTTCTTTGTTTTTATTAAGATGTGGGTCCATGT
>JBAMHV010000022.1:1627185-1650904 GCA_037177535.1 Pseudomugil gertrudae
CACCTGAATTCAATGAATGGCTCGTTAACAAGCTGCAAAGGATGTCATGGACAGGTTCATGAATTTGAGTCAGGTGTGTTGGATAGGAACATGTGTAAGACATGCAGGGCAGGGAGGCCTGAGGACCGGAACTGAGAAACACTGAGCTACAGTAACATTTGGTTCGAGTGTTACATTCGGTAGATGAGCTTTTACAGGAAACACGTTTTCCTCATTCTGAGGCAACTTTTTAACAGTTGCTTCACAGGCTGGTTAGTCTTCCTCCACAATGACACCGTCTCTTTTTCCTTCTATAAGCAAATAAATCCAACAGGCAGGACTTTAACACCCGGCCTCTCTGGCAAAGCAGAACGACACAAGCGTTGAGCAGCTTTGTTTAAATGATGTGTGCTGGTTGCATGAATCTACCATCATGGTTCAGACATAGTCCTTTGTGGAAAGTAATGATACTAAGCAATCTTTATGAAGGTGTCGCATTGAATCTTTGTGAAATGCAGAGCACTAGGTGAACATGTTCCCAATGGATGAAAGTGTTTTGGGTTTTTTAGCTCTTCCAAACTTTACAACTTTGCAAGGATTTTATGAAAAGACATGAAGGGAAGTGGCTCATGAAGCTTTTGTAACATTCAAAGAGTCACTGATCCATTGGGTCGCTTTACTGAAGCTAGTCAGGCTTCTCTGTTAGCTTCTGAGATTACAGCACACGGGGTGATAAAACAGATTGTCTTCTGACAGGAGAGGAAGCTGGAGAGAGACCCAGCTGGGATTTAGGACATGAACCTGCTTAATACCATAACAAACACCACTGGATGGAGGTATCAGCACGCAGCCAATCAGGCTGCAGCAGGAAAACAAGCCAAAGCAGGGTCCCCATTCAGACACGTGCATGCTCAAAACTGGGTCCTCCTTTGGACACGTGCACGCTAACACAGTGATAACACCTACAATCTGAGCAGCTGTCCAGGAATGATGTATTTTCATCATCAGAAGATGAAATGCTGAGTTCCTCCACTAGGTGTCAGCACTGAGGGGCACTACAACCCCCTTTCTGTCCAGCTCAGACAGAGATCAACCAGCTGAATGAGAATCATGTAAATAAGCCTTAAAGCAGGGTGTGTAACATGAATGAACCCTTTATAGTCTCTCATCACACCTACATCTCTTAGATCAAGCTGTGGAGCAACGTTCTGGTTTCTTTCTCTTCCACTTATTGTTTCTATTTGTTGTGACACCGGATCAGGATAAAACTGTATTTTCACTTTTGTCTCTTTTATTCCTTTTTCACACAAACCAGCATGAAATGGAAGATGCTCCTTATTTCTGTGTACTAAGTGTGCTGTGCAGGTTTATAGTACCCGTCTCTCCCCACAGACTGTCGTATATATTGATCTCAGGCCTTTGCTCCTCCTCCTCATCTTCCTCTGGAAGATCCAGTAAATATGACACCATCTGCACACACAAGCAAGATTATTCCTTAGAAATAAACCCAACAGGATAAAAAATGTCACACATTTTATTATTAAAATAATAAAAACAGGCGTTAACAGTGAAGTGTGTGTGTGTGTGTGTATGAGACCTCTGCATGGCCCATGCTGGCTGCCGCTACCAGCGCCTGCTGCACCGCCGTGCTCCTGCTTCCTCCCCTCTGGCTGCAGCAGCTGCAGCTCCAGTCTGGGAACTTCAACAGGAAGCGCAGCACCTCCAGACGACCCCGCTGGGCTGCCAGAACCAGAGCAGACCGGCCTGAGCTGTCCACATGACCCACCTGAAAGCACAAGCAAGAAAGAGACTTGCTTAACGTGACAAGACAGACACAGCATGACATCACTTTGATCATTTTATGGGAATTCAAGAGAAGGTGTCAGAAAAACTTTAAAGTTGTTTCAAACACTGTTTAATTTGATCTCAAACCAGATCAAATCCAGCAGAAAGGGCTCAGAAACCTTAGCTCTGTGCTGGCTCAGCATGGTGACGATGTCCAGATGACCGGCTGCAGCAGCAAAACCCAGAGCGGACAAGCCATCAGTGGACTGAGCGTCCACCTACATGTCCAACACAGAGACGGAGAGTGCTTCAGAGAAAAGTCAACATAAAAAGCTGTACAGGCGGGTCAAAATTTAAATAAATTACATTGTGTGCAAATAAATAAAATTAATTAAAACACTTTTCATAAAAGTCCATATAGAAAAATACAAAATGTAACAATTGATGTATAAAAAAATGGACTCAAATACAATGTAAAATAAAAAAGTATAAAAAAAATATCATATAAATCTGAACATCTATCAGAATAAAATTATATAAAATAAAATTGTACCTGAGCTCCATGATCAAGCAACAGTGCCACGGCATCAGTGTGTCCCAGGTGGGCGTGCACACACAGCAGGGGGGCTTTATTCAGGACATCAGTACGGTAATTTACATCAGCCCCACCCATAATCAGCAGCCTGCTCACCTGTACAGGTATGCAACCGAGTTACTTACAGCTCACTAACATACACTTAAACAACTGTGTGTGTGTGCTACCTTGATGTTGGGGGTGTAGAGGTTACGCAGTGAGGACAGTACTGGACTGAGGCTGGCCGTGCTGTATGACAGCCACAGCCCCTGAAGCACAGAGGAGGAAACCCCGAGCTTCTTACTCAGACCCTGGAGAAGGTGATGAATAGAAACGACTCAGGATGCAGATTTTTGGTTAAAAGTTCATAATGATCACACAGTGAGTCATCTGAAGACTGACGTCTCTGAAAACACACACTGGGAAACATTTCTAACAAAGCCGGATCGTCCCTGCAGGACATGATAACAAATAAAGGTGGTCACCTGCACATACTGCTGTATGTTTAGGTGTCCTCATGCAAAATGATGGTACTTTAGGTGGAAAACATGGAGGGACTATGTGGTATCAATAAGAAACGTGTGGTTTTAAATGGCCAAGATGGTGATGTGTGTTTACACTGTAAATCACAGTTTCTTCTTCTGCTGTGAGTCTTAAATATCAGCATGACATCCTGACAGAGACGGTCTCTGCATCCTCATTTTTAATCACCTGTTGTGTCTTTTAAAGAAAGAAAAGCGAGGTGTTTGTTGTCATGGAGCAGCAGCAGGACCACGGCCACTTCAGGACAGACCTTACAACGTCTGTGTGACAATGTGAGGATCTGCTTCAGCCGCATGTAGATGCAGAGGAACATAAATAATAAGCTGCTCTTCCACGGTTAGACTGAAGGGATAAAGTGGCACTTTCATAGCTGCCGACAAGCTCTAAGGCTTTAGAAGGTTTCTACTCCCTTGTAGTGGGCTGAGAAAATATGTATTTGTCAAGGAGGACCTGTACACAAACATGTGAAATACCAGCATTTTTCTGCTTCTGGGGTTAGCAGTGTGATTACTGGTCTCACTGGATCAGTAGATCCCTCTTGTTTATGTGACTTCTCTTTGGAACAAACACTGGTAAACATGACTCTATGGAGATTTCCATGCACATCCTCCTGAGTAGTTCTGAACATGTGCGAGTGACATACACAAATGATGAAATCCCTCAGTAGTATTGATGAGTTTGGTGGTAATGCCGCCACAGCAGTTAACAGATATCTCCAGTAATCATCCAGATGATGTATAAATATGCAGAACTAGCAAACAGGTTTTACCAGCAGCTCCCAGCAACAATGGTCGGATGTGGAAAACTGCATGGGAATTTCATCCTTATCACATGATTTATTAATAATCTGATTATAAAACTTAAATGACATATTTAATGCATATTTAATATCATATATGAAATAAATTTGCTAATAAAATGTGAGTGAGGTAGACTGCAGCAGCTTCTGCTTCACCAACATTTGTGCCTGTGATCAGATCATTAAACGCTGGCAGGCAATAAACATTTTCCATCTAGTAGTTTCGGGTTCAGAGCACATTACAGCATGAAATAGTTCCTTATGTCAGTCTCCTAATGAGCTTGGTTTGACCTCTGACCCCTTGTGTGAAAGCCGGAAGCCTCTGGGTAGGAACATTTTTACGGTAATGAGACTTTTAGGAGTTTTATTGAGGTTAGAGGTAGGAAGAAACATGTAGACCTTATAGATGTGAGCTTTCAGGATGTGATGTCCCAGCTCCAGCGTCTGCTGCCGGCTCAGCTTCCCGTCCTGCCGACAGAGCCAGAAGGCCAGCAGCGTGTGTCCACTCCTGGAAACAAACAGATCGGTGGCTCAACATGTGGCTCTCCTTCCCTGCCAGCTGCTCCAGGTGTTGTTGTACCTGGGATCGCAGAGGAACCGGTCATCCTGGCCCTCCTCCCTCCATACCAGCCACTCCCTGAAGGAGGCGTGGTTGAGCATCCTGCTGCCGTCGCTCCGCCGCAGCAGGAAGGAGGAAAGCTGGTCCAAACGCTGTGTGAACTCCGTCCACTGCATCGTTCCTCCGCTCAGACATCCTGAATTCACCACCTCAAACAACTATAAGATGAAATGTGACATGACATTTACCAGCCAAACACGAGTTTATTCCTTTAAGCTGCTTAAAAATGACCACACTACCATGACATATTAAACTTAAGAGTGTAAGAGAGAAGCTACACGCTAATGTTAGCGTGCTAACATGTTCGGTTAATCCCGGACAGCATGCTTTCAGCCTCACAGCATAATATGACCATATTATCAACATGTACTCCTAATATCACTGAAATATGACTTCTGCAGTTTTGTTATGAGGTAGGGTTTGATGTTATGAACTAGAATCAGTATCATATCCATTAATTAGCAATTATTTCACAATCGTTTTATTATTAGCCCTTTTAAAGATAAATTAACCTTCTGTTGCAAAAATGTCCCTTATAAAAGCGTAGATATTGTAAGTAAGTAAAATTAAACACACATACATGTAAATAATATTTTCCAGTCATTTAAGAGAATTTAATTAATTTCAAATAAATGACAAGAGCAAGATTATGTCTGTTTGGTTCTGAATTACAGTTCAATTACACATTTCACTGTACAATTATGCTTTGTATAATTGTTCATGTGACAAATAAACCTCTTTGACTTTGAAAAAAAATTACATTCAATTATTTTCAATTTTAATTGTTTTTCAAACAAATAATTAAAAATGCTGAAACTTAAAGGATGAAAAAATTATAAAGTTATAAATTAGTAAATTACATTAAAATATAAAAAAACTAAAAATAAATCAATTTTATTAAAAAGCATAAATTAAAATGTGTTTAAATTAAATTCCCAATTATATAAATAAATAGTTTTATTAATTAGGTTAAGTTACTTAAAAAATAAGTAATAAAATAATTATTTAATAATCATTTTATTCATTTATTTGAGATTAATTATATGAATTTAAACATATTTTGAAGTTCAACAAAATATAAACTTAATTGTCCATTAAAAAATCTGAAAATCGTATACATTTATTTTATTATATCATATAGTTATTATAAATTTTATTTAGTTTTTATTTCTCAAAAGTAAATATTTACAATGGTGTAATAAAAAACTTATTTTTATTTCATATTATTTATTTATATTATCATTGTGTTTAGTTTCACAGTAACCGGGAGGAATGGGACGATGTGATTGGTGCAGACCTGCTGGTCGGTGAGCGGGTGCAGCGACGCCGCTGTAACACTGAGCAGAGGTAGAACTCTCTGGAAGGACGACTGGGTGGGAAACCGCATGTTGAGCTGCAGCAGGTACACCTCCGCCAGACTCACAGGTACAACCTACAAACACACATTTATTTCACTCCTGTTGCTCCTCCACCTTACACTCAGCCCGTTCTCTCTCACCTTGAAGCTGGAGCTCTTCAGGACGAGGTATCCTGCTTCTATCAGGTCAAGGGTTAGCTTCAGGTAGAGGTACGAGCCTCTGCTCAGGCTTTTCAGGTGGCCGATCAGCTTTGCCAGCGCCGTGTTGTCAAGGCGACCGTTACTCAGCGACACATTGCTCTGGATCTCAGCGCTGCTGTGAATGCGCTGCATCAGGTAACCCTGGAAACCAAAACAGATGCTTAAGAGTTCAGACGTCCACACGGATACGAAGAGAATCCATGTTCATCCCACCTGCAGGTCCTGATCGATGGCGGTGTTCTCCTCCATCCGGTCCAGAGAGATCCGGTGAAAAGGGAGTGAACGAGTGATGTCCTGATGGAGGAAGAATAACTTCACTCAGATGTCCTCACATTTAAAGCAGCTGGAATAAAACTTTCACCATAAAACAGAAAATAGAGGACAGGTTGTGGACGGATGTCCCCCAGAGTTTCTGTCTCACAGCGATGAGACAGACGTCTCCCAGAGTTTCTGTCCCACAGCGATGAGACAGACGTCTCCCAGAGTTTCTGTCCCACAGGTTGAGTTACAGAATGGAGGAGGTCTCATGCCTCCAGCGGATCAAATACAGGAAGTGTAGAGAAAACAAATTGCATTGTGGGTAACAACCAAAACGTGCATGTGTCAGGTGATAGACGTCTGTGATGTGATGCAGCTACACGTCTAGCTGTGTACACAGCACTACTGGCACTTCTCCTATAGTAAGTCATGATGAAGACGCCTCTGCATGAATGTGCAATCTGAGTTGTGCTTGAATCCCAGTTTGTAAACACTTTTAAATCCAGCTTAAAAACATTCCTTTATCACGTGTTTATGTTAATGTTTTGCTTTCATTTGGGTTTTTTATTCTCATTTTATTGGCATTTTGCTGTGTTGCTGCCTGGTTAAAGCCCCCCCTCACATCCAGAAACTTCTACTATAATTCGTACCAGTGCCCGTGGGATGGTGTGATGCTGGTACGAGGCTGAGCAGCATCTTAGTTGCTTGGTTTTTGTCACGGTTCTGCTCATTTGAAGTGTACACGGCGTATGTTAAAGGACTAAACGTTTACCTGCTGGGTTGTTCTGACGGTGGAAAGGACCTTCAGCCATGGAGGAAATTTCAGGATGTTTCTGGACAGGAAGGACGTCAGAGTGTCCCCGTAATCCGGCCGGTGGAATTCGGCCTCATTAAGCCCATCAATGAGTATAATGAGTCCCTCCCGCTCCACGTGAAACTTCCTCTCTGAAAGAAACGAGAACGAGACAATGTGGATGGAGACAAACTTAGCCATGTCTGACTTTTCAGAATCAAGCAGTAATATCTGAAGCCACCTCTGTGGAGAGCATCCAGCGGTTCCAGGATTCCTCTCTGGAGAGCTGCGCTCGGATCCTGGATGCAGGAGCGCAGACTGAGCATGCTCTGTAACTGTGGCGACCGGTGCAGCAGCTCTCGATATGCAACCAGCTGGGGAGCATCGCTCAACATGGCCGCCATGTTGTGGACAAACTCGGGAACCAGACATGTGTGACAGTTATCAGCCTGACAGAAGTGATACGACACCACCTGTGGGAGGAGACAGATGTGGAGGGAGGGGATCACTGTTAGTGGAAATCACTGGGAAAACAGATGGGCTTCTTCTGTGAATGTGTTGCTAAGTGCACAACACCTGTTAGAAACAAACATGTCATCTGCAAATTCTCATTGACGTCATAACAAAGTATAAAGATATAACTATAATAAAACAGAGGTGTGTCCTCGTTTGGGTTCAGGAAGGACATTGTCCGCAAGCGAACACCTTAACTCAGCCTTTCTCAAAATGTGGTCCCCGAACCACTAGTGGTCCGCGACCGCCCCCTGGTGGTCCGCAAGGTGAACAACATGACAATCCTAAATTTATTTTAATTAACTGGAAACGTTGTCACACTGTTTTGCGACACCAAACCTGTCTTATGTTCAAATAACTATGGAGCAGTGGCCTTGGACAGGGTCACTTAAAAGAAGAAAAAATAAAAAAAAAAAAGATTTTTTTATAATAAAAATATTGTAAAGCTGCATTCTATGTTGTAAACTTGTGAATGGTTTATATTGGCATATTGTTCTTGGGCTGTTTAGAGTCAGGTGGTCCGTGAGTTTTTGTTGTAAAGGTTAAATGGTCCTTGAACTAAAAAAGTATGAGAAATACTGCCTTAACTGAAAAGAATAGATTCATAAGGTTGATTATATATTAAATGGTTGCAGGTATGGCTGCTCCAGGCTTCCGTAGACCAGGGGGCCAAACTGCACTTTCACTTGTCTGGAAGCACAATCACCTTCTGTGCTTCATAAAGCACTGAACAAGCTTCATTTTTGATCTCAGGTTTTACATTAAACTGTGTACGATCCCTCTTGAAGACCCTGCACCTCTGCAATGATGATGATGGTGATGATGCACAGGAGCCATAAAGCTGCAGGGTTCTGGAAAAGTCTGGAAATTTCTCCTGCCAGAAGCAAATCCCTCCCATTTCCAGTGTAGAACCAGTTTCTGATGACAGGTGCAAGAATTAAGTATTTTTGTGAATATGTGAGTTTTGGGACCTGTGATGGACTGGTGACCTGTCCAGGTGTAACCCCGCCTCTCGCCCGTTGTGAGCTGGGATTGGCTCCAGCCCCCCCGCGACCCCGTTCAGGGACAAAGCGGTAGAAAATGGATGGATGGACGTGAGTTTTGGTGGAGGGCTGCACAATGGCGCAGTGTTTAGTGCCGTAGCCTCACTGGGAGAAGGTTGCTGGTTTGAATCTCGGCTCGGGCAGTGGCCTTCCTGTGTTGAGTTTGCATGTCCTCCCGGTGTTAACGTGGCTTCCCTGTGTGTGTGTGTGAGTGGTTGTGTGTCTCTGTGTTGCCCTGTGATGGACTGGTGACCTGTCCAGGGTGTACCCTGCCTCCTGCCAGTGCGTACTGGGATAGGCTGCAGCTACTCATGACCTTTGATTGGATGAAACGCTGAGCTAACCTCTGAAATATGAGTAAAGTTACATAAAGAGAAAATTGTGTGTCTCTGTTTAGTAAACTGGGATGTTACCTGTCCAGCTAGCCTCCTTAGTGCCTCTTCCTGCCTCCTCCTCATCTCTGGAGTTCCTGGACAACTTCCTCCACCACCACTTTCATCTCCTCCTCCTCCTCTTCCCAGGGAATCATGGGAGAGAGAAACAGGCTCCACATCTGCAACATGAGTCAAGATTTTAACACAGCAGCTAAAAGATGAAGATCATCTTTCACAGCAGCTCTCTCCTTGTCTTTTCCAGTGGCTGGCTCAGCTTTGTGTGCCTGGTTCTGATTCAGATGGATTTCTTTGCTTCTGGAGCATGACTCAGCAGTCCCTTACAATGAATAAGCACATGAATGAGGTGTGTTAGGGAAAGAAACGATGAAATGCACTTGTTTCCAGGGCCGCAGCCTGACACTTAGATCTATCTCAGACATGTTAGATGTTGGAACAGAAAAAGGAAGAATGAGGATGATGATCATATATTTAAATAAGTGATTATAGTAAATCATTAAAGTGTCTCCTGCAGGATTTTTAAACTTTGTGGAAGAGCTGTGCTGCGAACACCTTCATGCTACTCATCACTGCTCGCCCTCACTACATGAGGACATAAAATCCCACTAAATCAATAACAACCTAAATTTCTGTTATTTTACATCCCCTGACATCTCCTTTGAGTTTTTTCCTCTTCCTTTGAAAGTCCTGTGTTTGCTTCTCTGTGTAAAAACAATACCAACGAGTCATTACAAAAAGCTGTCTGACACCGCGTCCCACACTACAACCGATGCACGGAGGAGCGTGTAGTTTTAGTGAACAGCGTCCATGCAGCGTTTAAAGACACGACACCCACCCTGCCATATGCAGCGTGTATGAACTAACCGGGTCCGCTGTTCCCGTCACAGCTAGTGTGAGTTAATCGTTCTCAGAACAGCATGAACATGTTCGCATTGGCCTGGTTAGTTCATACGCTACCAGATGAACACGTTGGGTCGTGTTGTATATATTTTTGGGCTTTCTTACCATCTCGATTGGCTGTTTATTAAAACTTATCCTTTCAAACTGAATCAGTAAAAACATAACTTTATGCTTTCCCGCGTTAACTGTGTTGATCTGAAATGTCCCACCAATCACAAAACACTCAAAACCCCACGAGAAGAAAGTTTTGCCTGGCTGATGCATCGAGAACAATGTGTAAAAACTTCTCCTGGAGAAGGTGACAGGCTTCACTTCGCTCTGTCACCTCTTTGCCACTTTCAGTCCGTCCCAGTAGAACCAGACAGGAAGCTGAAACTCCAGTGTTTATACCTGAGTGCTATTTCACATTCCCATTATTCATATGATGTAGTTTATATTGGTGACATTCTGTAGACAGAATTTCTTATTACAATCATTTACATGTAGCAGAAACTCTGTGTTATCCTCACCTAATAATCACCAATACTAATAACGCTGAGGTCAATAGAGATGTGAAAATATTCACCAAATCATTCTGTAAACACCTCAAAGTTCCCAGTTCCTGTTCGCAGTCGCTGCAACAAGCGACTCCGTGCGATTGGATAATTCTCTTTACATTGACCTCGCTTTGGGCAACTTTTAAATCGTGTCCTGGGAGCATGATTTATGTAACTGATGTGCTATCAGGTAAACTGTTCAGTTGTGGGAAAAGATCCTGCAGACTCGGTCGCAGTGACATGGCAGCACAAGGTTTATTGGAACAATGTACAGACAGACAGAACCATGGCTCATGGTGGCGGGAAGGCCCTGTGCAACATGCATCTCTTACTTTTATAGTGTCTTCTATCCAATGAGGGTGCTCTATTCTGGACACCCCCAGCATCCTCTATCATTCACCTTACATGGTACATATGAAGACTTGCTTACTAATGATTACACAGATGTCAGGAGGCCTGCTGAAGTCATACTATTCTTAAATCCACCTGTTGCAGAGAGAAACTCTGCAGAGAGCTTATAACCAGGTAATGCAGATGTACCAACTTGTATTTTATGTAGCTATCTTAAATTCCCTACACTAGCCTGTGTAACAACCCCATACCATCATGCTGCCACTACCATGCCTAACTGCAGGGGAGGACTCATGAGACGAGTTCAAGCTAAAAACAAAAATGCATGATTTCAGTTTCTGATGAAACTTGAATAATAAAATCACACAATAGGAATTAAGTCATGAATCCAACAGATTTGAAACAACTTACATTTGGGCATTGTTTGGTTGCCAGCTGAGCTGGGCCACATGCGGTTTCCATGACAACTGAGTGCCACCAGACGGGCGATGATGGCCGTTTTTCCATAACCCATGTTGCCGATGATTACTACTCCCCGGCTGGTCACTGGATCGTCGTTACGGAGACAGGCATCCACTTCCTGGAAAAGCCACTCCCTGCCGGTGAACAGCCAATCAGACGAGAGACCAGGGATTTCAAAGTTAAGGGGCTTCAGATTGAGAGAGGGCGTGAAGCGAACTGCAGGATGAAAGAGGAGCACTGTTAGTTTGGTAATATGATTGTGTTTATTGTGTTTAATAGTGTGTATGTGTGTGTGTGTTACCTCTGTGGTCCTGTTGACTACGACTCCCAGAGCTCTGTCTGGGCATTCTGAGCGGCGTCCTGGAGGGGAAGTGTCTCTGCTGCTCATCCAGATATGCTAGATCTTCAAGGTGAGCTGAACTAGTAGCTGAACAGAGAAACAAAAGACAGACTTCTGTTTTTGCACATGCACAGGTTATAAGAGCTAAATAAATATAAAATACAGGCAGGCCTACATGCAGGAATAAATCCTGGAAGAAACCTAGGAGTTATTGTAATGACATAACTGAAAACAAAGCATAACTCTGACTGATCACAATCTGACAACTTCAGAAATCAGATAATAAACAGATTTTTAAGTCTTTACAGATTTATTTAGATTCCTCAGCTAAAATATTTCTTTTTAATTTGGATGTTTTGTCCACGTGGAACTGGGTCACGCTTCTCAAACAATAAAAAACTAGTGGATTAACTAGTGGAGTTTGCAAGTCTTGGTAATCTGACCGGAAACTGACCTGAAACGCTGCGACTCACGCAAGAAGAACGCGTAACGCAAAACTTCTAAAGACGAACAAAGCTGCACATTAACATGGTTACATGTAAGTGTGTCTGATATTTTCAGAATTTATGTAAAGCTGGCTGCATCATGTATGTAAAATAAAATAAACCATCTACTGTTGTGCAGATAGTGATTAAAATCTGAAGGTTTCCATTTCCAATATAAAACAAAAAACTTTGGTTTGAGTTTGGTTGTAAAAACTGGGTCTGTAAAAAACCTGATGATCAGTTCAGCTGTGAGTTAAAAGGAAATTTGGATAAATTGGAAATATTTGACCTAACTCATATTTAACTGGTGGATAAAACACAAGAATGTCATTAAACACAGTTAGTGATCCATGATTGATAAATATGGGACTACATCAGATTAATGAGGTGTTTTCAGGATGTGGTAAAAAGACACGATTTAAAATGACTAGAATAGCTCTTAGTCTAAATATACACACTAATCACATAATAAATAGTCCAGTGGCAGGCCAGCAGGCTACAAGAAGCCTGTGCAAAGCAAAGGTGTTTTAATCCAATGCAGGCTAATCCACTTATACAGCCTAATGCAATTCATTTGTTTAACTAGATCTAAACAACCGTTTTTAACGCTCAACCTAAAAACTGGAGTGAAAATGTGAAGCCCTTTAATGAAATGTCAAACCGATCTCTGTTTCTGGTGGGTGAGATAGACTGTAATGTAACCTTCTGCTCCCTGAGGCCTGCACAACACCCTGGATATCTCACCGTTTCCTCGCTTACTCAGACATGCAGCATCTAGATAAGCAGTACTACGAAAACTTGGTTTTCCCACCAAGATCAGAGCACGCTCACATAAAAGGGGCGGGGTTAGCAGCCTCTGAAACAAATGCAAGCATGGAGAAACCATGCAGATCAGCTGCTTCACCATGGCGGCAGCATATAGAGATATAAAGGGTTTTAACACGTCATTACCATAGCAACAGTTACTTTAAACAGCGTTAAACAGTTGTTCTTCCTGGTGTAACCTGGGGTTGCCTGGCAACCACGATGCACAACTATTCCTGGGGACGGCTAAAGGTCCCAAACTGGGAGTTCAAGCTCATTTTAGTGGTTTAGAGCATAAACTTTACAATAGATCTGAGTGAATGCAGTGAGATGATATCAAAACAAAGGAGTGTTACACAACAGCAAAAAGCACTGACAGCTCTGCTCAGGCTGCATGAACGCCAACAGCATTCAGCCTGGTTTTAAGTTAAAAATAACAACAAGAGGCGAGAGCACTGAAAAAAACCCTGAAGTTGATCTAACAAAGTAAAAAAGCCTCAAACAGAAAACATACCACACGTTTGATCCGTTCAATCCAGTGAAAGCCTGCTACATGTTAGCGAACTGTGCCTCACATCCTGTGTGTCATACATGTCACTTCCTTCCTTTCCCAAAACTGCTCTGCTTTTGTCTCTTTGCGACGCAGAGAGGAAAAAAAAGGAAAGGCAGGATGTGATGTGACCAGATGTGTGCTGTTTATCAGGCCGGCGGTTTATCGCCCAGGTTGGGTGGAAATCTTCTGAAACGATTCTCCTGCTACGCAGCACATGATCTGCTCTCAGGCATTCACACAGTAAAATAGAAAAAACTTCTCATAGTCCACATGCAAGTCATTAATCTCATTTACTCTGATGTAATAAGTTACCGGGTTAGCAAAGTTACCATGCAGAGGCATGCATTAACACACCCACATCTCTCCCAAAGATGTCCTGTTCATGGAGACCCTGATATGTTTTAACATCTGTGCATGTGCAAAAACACTGTGAAAGAAATCAGATAATGAGCTAAAAATACACACCAGTGTTTTCAGAATATCAGATATCACAGAGGTGCATGTGCCTCTGTGATATCTGACTTTCTGTGATGAGTTAACGGAGGATGTTTTATTACATCTCGTCCACAATGGTGCTTAATGGATAATAAGGTGATAAAGTGAAGTGGATATGAGGCTCCTCTTGATACTTCAGCATAAATTTGAGTTTTTAATTACTTTTTAATTTACACAGAAGGGGGAAATGTAAGACTGAAAACAACCAGCAGCTACACCTGCAGAAAACAAAGCGAACAATGCTCAGGAGCACCTGATGGTATCAGATGTTTACGGTCATGTACACATTCTCATCATCTGGTAAAGCATAAGCATAATTTGGGAACGTCTGACAATATCAGGTTTACAGGATCACTGATCAACAGAAAAATACGAAAGAATTAGGTGAATGATCATCATCATGGTTTGCTGACTCAGCTGATCTCAGAAAGAAAGATGAATTTCCTTCCCAACAAAAAGGTGTGTGTGCTGGAAGCAGCTTAAATCACACACATTGATCTGACATCTTACCAGCCACTGAGTTTGGCCGTGGAATGAGGTTGAGTGTGACGGAGTGGGTGGAGCCTGAGGAGTGGGCGAAGCCGGGGCCTCGGTCCGGGTGGAGTTTGTTTAGGCTGTAAGTGGAGGCAGACATGTTGTCCTCCACTCGGTACAACAGGCTGTCGTTCATGTTTCCTCCCGCTTCCACGCAGGACGATGAGGTGGAGGCCACCACCGACCGGCCTCCCTGCTGCCACAGGTTGAGGCTGCTGCCATGGTAACAGTCACTGGGGTACTTGGCTCCATCCTCCCGCTCTGCGGCCGAGTCAGCAGAATAGCTGGTTAATGTGGCTGAAAGGAAGATGGGGGAGAGGATGGAACACGTGTGGTTTCTCTGACATGTGTTTAAACCATTTTAGCTGCAGATCATCATAAAGAGAAAATCGATGATCCCAGAGTGGTGTTGTTCTGTCTCACCTATGATTCCACTGTCTCTGCTCTCCAGGGTGGAGGTGGGGGAGGCCACAGAGGCATGGTTGGAGGAGGTGTGCTTGCTGTTATTGTTGCCCTCCCCCCTAGCAGGAGGCTGCAGTGTGGAGCAGGGGGAGGTGTTGCTACTGGCCAGACTGGAGGACGGAGACATTCTCTGTGGAAAGTAAGACATGAAATGTCTTCAACATATTTACAAATTCCTCTGATGTCGCAGCATTTTGTTGCAGCCTAAAAGAAGGAGTGTGTTTATTAATTCACAAAGATCCACAGTATGCATAAAGAGATGCAGTGGTTTATGTGTTTCCCGGCCAGACCGCCTGCTGGCTCATTTATGCTCGATGCAGAACACGGATGGACAGTTTCTGTCACCGTTTGGTCACTTGGTGTAGTGTTTGTTTTTAGTTTCCTGTTCTGCTTTGTTTTCAGTCCATTGATTTCATCTGTGTTTAATTTAGATTGTGTTCACCTGGTCCTTGTTTAGTTCATTTAGTATTTAAGTCTTTGGGTATGGAGTAGTCTTGGCGGGTTCATTGTGTTGTATGGCATGTGTTGGTTTCCATGAGTGGTGAGTAATCCTAGTTTATGTGTCTGTTTTTATCATCTATTGTTTGACCCATCAGGTGGAGAAATGCTATCACAAACGGCAGAGTCATTGTCAGCCAGCATGACGAATAAACCAGAGAGAAAAATGAGAAAGAAGAGGCAGAAGATGAGGGCAACGAGAGCAGAGATGGTGGAAACTTTTGAACGGTTGGCTGTGTCTCAGTTCAGAGACTGCATACTTCTAAGTACGCAGACTACGTAGTCCGTGAAGTGTCCTTCATAGTCTGCACACTACAAAGTGCACCTTCTGTTTGACATGAGACAACCACCGACTGTCCGAAAATTACCCATAGTGCTCCAGTCCTCTGTTGCCTAGCAACATCATATGCTATGTGTATCATCCATATAGTGATCATATTATTCCACAAAAAACACAAAAAATATCCTTTTATATGACAGAAAATGAAGCCAGATATTTTAATGTTTATTTTCATTTACCTTAACTTACAAACATGTGGAGGAGGTGGGGCCAGAAAAGCTCTCCTAATAATCCTCGTCTGCCGCATGTAGTAAAATTAATTTGTGTTTATGGGACACACTGCCGTCCCCGCTTGTCTGTTGGGACAAATATATGTTTATTTTTAACACGTCCTCGCAGACAGTGAACTGCTGCTTATTTATTTCTATCTGGCGCGCAATGCATTCTGGGAGATTGGAGACCGTGAAGGATACATAGCATGTACACTTGTTGTAAGCTAATTCAGCCTCAAACGTAGTGAGCAATTGATGTGTGGATCAGTAGTACACTTTGAATCGGGACAGTATTTGGCACGCCAGTATTGACATATGTGGTCCACAAATCCACACTTCTGACACAGCTGTTGTGGGAGTGTGTTGGGTGTTTTGGGAGTTTGCAAGCATATCGCAGTGCCTTACCGCCTTACTAATAAATGGACTTAATGACAATAACAATGTAAAAGATGTATGGAAGAATGAAGCGGTGATGTGTGGCAATGTGTCCCTGTTTATGTACATAAGGGAGAAAAAGCAGGCCTGGTTTAAGACGTCACTGAGTAGAGATCACTAAACCTGGAATACAGAGTCTCCACAGTGAACTACAGTAAAAAAAAAAAAAGATTTAGCAGGATGAAGGTTATCAACATAACGATGTAGCACTTACAACAAACTTTGGGAAGTGTGCTGTTTATGTGTGCACAGGAAAACAGGAGTTTTTGCAGTTTTTTCTGAAGCAGGTTTTTCTAAATAATGTGACAACTGCAACGTGCAGGTGTTTCCATTGACTGGAATGGCCCTAATTCTCGTACATCTGCATCCGTTCAGACGCCACTGAGGACAGAGACACAAACACTTTGTGTTTTGAGCTGTTTTGGTTGCTATGCTGTAGCAGCTGTCCTCATCAGAAGACTAAAGAAGTCACCAGAAGCCATCTTCATCTTCAACAGGCGATGTGACCCCTACATCATTTCTGTTAAGGTGTAAATGTGGAAAAAAGTGTTTCCATTCCTTTATTGTGGTGTATTTCAGTATTGATCTGACTGAAAAACCATCACATGGAACGAGGTTTCACCCGTTTTTTGCTTTGGTTTTAATGGTAACAGAAACGGAGTTATTGATCGTTTGTTTTGTTTCTGGAATCTGTTATTTTTTAAGAATCATTCTTCTGATTGGCCAGCATTGCTTCAGAGGTGGGGCTAACTCATTATTTGTTGCGATTCCTTGTTTGTGTTTTGTTGTTGACAGATGTTTATCTCATTCAGTACCACAGCACGGTGTAAAGGTGAGAAAGAGAGTGATACCTGTCCATCATCTGGGGCATGGTAGGACAAATCCTGCTCTCCACTAATGGCCTTCTCTCCCAGCAGGAAGCCCAGTCTGGTCATCAGAGCGTCGGCCGCCTCATCAACTGAAGGAGGTGGTCCTAGCTCCTCACCTTCATCTGGAAAATAAGAAAGCAAAAAGGTTTAAATGTTATTTTTTTAATACATAAATATATCACAGGTCATATTATGTCTTTATCTGGTAGACTGTGCATCTATTCCTCCCATAATCCCATTCTTACCCAGGAAAATGGGAACAACTAGGCACTCATGTTTATGCACTTACTCCTTATCTCAGCAGCTTAGATGCATCATAAACCTCACACTGCAAAGCTCCTATAAAACAAAGAAACTCCAGCGAGGCCTCCAAACCCTCAGAGACATATTTCCACCAGTGATATCCTACCGCTGACTGGGTCTCACACATCTCTCCTTAGCTTACGATAAATTAACTCTGGCCCTCCATCTTTAAATATGCAGCTGCAACCACTACCAAAGCCACACAGCACAGAAATGAACTGGGTAACTCCTTAACCCTAAACCGCTGACTCAACATGTTTAGATCCTCCCAGTGCAATGTTTCTTAGCCATGATACAAATCTGTCTCATACAACAAACACCTGTTTAAACAGTCGAAACATTTGGAATGTGACGCAGGTGTTTGAGGGGGACCTTTTTTACTGCTGCACCACTAAACCTACAGTGAAGCAGTGGTGTTTCTGGAGATATTGAGGAGTGAAATGGACAGTTTGGAAAATAAGTTGTAGCAGACCCTGAAGTTAAACATGACATATGTTGTCTGGAGATCTTTTGGTTTTAAAAGGTCAGACATGAACCAAATGTAACTTTTAGCTTTCTGCAAAGCTGCTGGAATCACAAAGAACCTCTGAATGGATTCTACTTTTTAAATTTTTATTTATTTACACAGCCCAGTATCACAACAAAGTCGTCTCAAAGACAAAGAAAAACAGACATAACGCACATTAAACACAGTAATAACTACACTAAACTAAGCAGACCCAGGACATCCTGTCCTTAGACCCTCCTCGGTGAGGAAAAACTCCTTAAATTGAGATGTTTTCTGATCTTAGTTGGCCCAGAATGAAATAAAGTTTGTTTGTGGTCTCAAACAAGCTTCAAACAAGTTTTGACAGCTGAATGAAATTTAACAGAAACCTGGACGGCATTGTAGAGAACGCTTCTTTCAGCTTTCATGTAAATATTTTCAGTTGTTGCACCTTTTTACTCTCTTCAGGACTTTATTACCACAGTACAGTTTGAGTGCCAGACACCTTTATTATACCTACAGCACATATTTTTATCCCAGTGTTTCTCAAACCTTTTGAACCACCACAGTTTGTGTTGGTATTGCTACTCCCACCTCCACATGTGACTGAATGATTCATTGTGTGATGTATCAGACAGGTTACCTTTTTGGCATCAGGAAAATGCCTGAATTTTCATAAATAAGGACTATAAACTGGTTTTTGGTGCTTTGAGTACACTGCTGTGAAACGGCATCTACAAGGCCAAAATCAGATTTTTTACATGTGTAAAATATGTGATGCTTTAATGGTTTTATTTTGACAGGCAGGGTAAAAATTTCTAAAATTATGTGGTAAATGTAGCTTATATATTTGCAATTAAACAGAATTTATGTTGCAGTTCCCAGTTTGAGAACGCCTGTAAAGGACCTCGGTAGCCTTTTGGATGGTGTGAAGTGTGATGGAAGTAAATGCTGATTGACTGACTAACAAACAGAAATGTTGTGAGCGAAAACACGTACAAGCTGCAAACATGCTTTGGGGAATTAAAAATGTCTGAAACCAAGATGGACACCTCTGGTAAATCAAAGGTGGAGGAGAGTGGAGCAGATGTGTTTGCAAGAGGCAGGATACAACAAGGCAGGAAGAAGGTAATCAATTCATATGCCTACATATGTATGAGCTGCTTTGCATTGTGTACGGCAGAAAGTGGGAGTATCAGGGATGTGAACCACATTCACCTGCGTAAGCTTTTAGGAAGGGTGTGATTTATAAAGGGAAATTGCTTATGTGTAAGCAAAGTTTTGTAAATCTGACTTTTACTTTGACGCAGTACAATGTTAGAAGAGATTCTGCACAAAGTTGATAAATGAGGACCCTGGTCTGGTTTCAGGGTGAAGGTCGAGACAATGCAGATACTGAAATGCATGACAAGGTTTTCTCTGGGCCAAACTTCAGCAGTGCAATGTGTGTGAATGAGGTTAACATCCGGTCCTGAATGGAAAAATAAAAAGCAAACTGTGAATGCCTGCATCCTGAAACGGTTAAACTGTAATGTTCTAAGAAGCCTAAATGATCATCAAAATGAATATTTGAAGTGAAATGATGTCTAAAGATTTTAACTTAAGCATAAAAGAGGTAGATATGTAGCTTTACACCACACAATGCATCTATCATTTCCACACACCCCAATAATAGACACAACTTTGGCTTGCTGTTAGCAAAGGCTGGAATTTATCTCTCAACTTTCTGGTTAAGAAATGACTTTTCCACCTGAGCTACAGACACCTGCAATGTTGTGTTTACATATTAGTTATATAAAATAAAGTTATAAGAAAGAAGCTTAAGATTAAAAATGGTTAGAACATATTTGTTCACATCTCAGATGAAGTGACCTTAACATTGAGGTCCACAGTTTGAGAATATCCAGACACACAGAAAGCTCTGCATTAAAATCAGAATCAGCCAACACTAACTGGAATTCTGGATCTGAACATTGACCTCTTTACCAGCTACGTTTATGTTGGTGCAGACCGCTGAACTAGTCTGCAGCTCATTATGCACAAGCTGAGCTGAGTTTCTACTCTGTCCAACCACAAGATGTTTCAACAAAAAGCTCAATAACTGAAAAACGTTCAAAGTTGGAAAGACTAAAAGTCATAGCAATAACCTCCTGAAGGAGCTGAAGAGTTTCATATTTGAATAAGTGAAGTAGAACAGAAAGTGTACGAGGAGGAAGAAACCTTTTGAGAAACTAAAGTTGCTTCTGTCACTTTTCAAAATGCGTTATATGATTTATATAAGTTACATCCATGTAGGTCTTGTATCATTCAGTCTGTCTTAATTGTGGAGACTACAAAACCTGTTGTTTGAGCAGCTTCTAGACTTCATTCATTCCAGCTCACAGCTGGAAGTAATAAGTTAGATTAGATGAAGCACATTGCAGCACTCTGCATGGTCACAGCTGATTGAACCCTGAGTTGTGAGCTGAAAGCTGTCTTGATCAATGGGTTTATGCACCTCTGAAACCTGTTGAAGCAGTTTGTAGTCATTATGCACAAACTGAACAATCACTGAGCTGAGTTTCTACTCTGTCCACTGCATATTGGTTTTGAAATATTTTCATCCAATCACAAGCCTGGATTTATCTTTACAAAAATGCCAAATATCTCAAAAACTACAAAAGTTTGAAATACCAAAAATCATAGCAGCGATCTCCTGAAGGAGCTGAATGGTTTAAGATGTGAATGAGTGAAGTGATATGAATGACAGCAATCACACGATAAAGTAAAACCAGAATAAAAAAAACAAACAGTAAACATGTAACTTTGGTCAAAGCACCCAGCAACACTTTGCCTCACTGTCATCTGCTTAGAAATAAAGATCTGCCTTTTCAGGATTACAGGTCAGGATTAAAGCCAACACACAGGAACCTATCCCATGTTCACACTCAAACATAATTTAGTCGGGATGTTTGAATCTGGAAAAACATAGAAACTACATAGAGAGAAAAACTACAATGCTAAAATGAGCCTCTTGTGAACACCTCGTCTCAGCAATCATCATAAAAAAACTGGTGTAAATCTGACCAGTAAGAGCAGGTCATGAAAACAGAAGAACTTAAAAGATGAATGTACGGAGCGCGTTGACCTGAATCTGCCAGTCTGGCTGTAGACGTCTCCACACAGCCGGCGTGGAAGAGCTGACGGTCTGTAATTACAGCTACAAACTGCTGACTGGTGGACAAAATACCAGTAGAGTGTGTATGTGTGTGTGTGTATGTGTGTGTGGGGGTGTGTGTGTGTGTGTGGGGGTGTGTGTGTGTGTGGTCAGTAAATGACAGGGTGTGTGAGTTGTTTTTAGAAGAAAATGAAATGGAAAGATCAGATAGAAAAAACAGACTTCTTTATTTCTCAGCTGCTGATTTCCTCATCAGCCTTCATCTCCCATCTTATCCTCTTTTACTCTGTACTTCTCTTTCTCTCTCTTTACTTTTCCACTTACTCTCATCCCGCCATCCTTTTCTCTCTCTTCTTTCTTTGGACCCTTATCATGGTTCTGTCTTCTCTTCATCTTCTCCTGTTTTGCCCTTCTCTCCAGCATCATTTCTTTATTTTTCCTTTTTCTGCTCTTCGTCATGTTTTCTTTCTCCAGAGATCTTTCATCCTTTCTTCTTTCATTAACTTCTAGTCTTTTTCTTTCTCTCCCATTTTTCTCTTGATTAAATTTTCTTTCCCTTTGTTTCCTTGTCTCTTTAATTCCCTCTTTTTTCTTTCTTCCCTTCTTCCCTTATTTGTCCTCTTTGAGTCCATCTACATATACTTGGATTAAAACATCACTCTTTCTTTCTCTTTATTTTTAATCCTCTGAATTAAATATTGGTTTTCATCTTTTTCCTGTTCCTTCCGACTCTTCTCTTTACCTTCTTCCTTTCTTCCTGATGCTTTTTCTGCTTTGTTTCTTCTTTCTACTCAGTTCATTCATTTTTCTATCCCTTTTTTATTCAACATTTTCCAGATTAGTTTTCTTGTCTTTAAGTTATATTCATTTTTCATTCACAATTTTTATTTAAATTCTATACTTCTTCAGCTATTCCCCTTCATCTTATTCTTCTTGGTTTTCCTTTCCTTTCCCTATATTTCTATCATGTCATCTACATTTGGATTAAAGTCTGGATTCTTTCTTTTCCCTAATACTTGTCTTCTATTCCTGTACTTTTCCTTCTGTGTTCCTCTTTTAAATATACTTTTTTGTTATATCTCATATCTTCCTTCCTGCCCTTCTCTCTGCAGGAGGAAAGGAAATGATTTCTCCACCTTGATGTACTGAAACGCTACATCACGATGGTCCATCAGAATCTGAACCTGAACCAGAATCGATGTTCTGCAATATGATGAAACTCTCTCAGCTTCATAATTTCACACAACTTATATTCCACACTTTGTCCACCCCGTAAGAAAAGTCCGGAATTTACTTCTGTTACAAATCCACTTTAAGAAGTGGATGCTTGTTCTTCATCTCCAGTTGGAGTCCTAAGATATTTAGGGTTAGACAGGGTTAGGGTTAGATAGATATTAAAGACTGGCATTATTGAACAGCATATTTTAAGATTAAGAGATTAAGAGCGTTTATTGTCATTGTAAACTCATAATGAAATTTCAGTAGTGACAGTCATATAACATTAAAAGTAAATAAAAGACAAGAACAAGATATTCAAAATCAGCTAAAAATGAGCTAAAAAGTAGCAACACAGTGTTGAAAAGTACAGTATGTGTGGAAAATGTACACCATCCATCCATTTTCTACCGCTTTTCCCTGAACGGGGTCGCGAGGGGGCTGAAGCCAATCCCAGCTCACAACGGTGGAGAGGCAGGGTACACCCTGGACAGGTCACCAGTCCATCACAGGGCCAACACACACAGACAAACAACTATGCACATCCCCAAGAACTAGATCACTGCATTTCTATGAATCAAGTTGTCTGAAAAGCCAGCACAGACATGCTGGGTCAAGCTAGCGTAGCTTAAACCCAGTAATATCTGTGCTTTTTGCAGCATGTGAGACTTCCTAGCTAAAGTTTATGAGGCAGGCAGCAGCAGTTTCAAAGCTTATAATACAAAGCTTAAAGCTCCTACGCTCGTGTCACACGACTCAAAATGACAGCAACAGCTACCTTAATCAGTAACATATATAAAAAAAGTAAATAAGCAGAGCAGCAGATTTGTGGGGTTTGAAAGTATAGTCGTTTAACATAAAGCTGGATCTGTTCATTTTCTTTGTGTTGCCTTTTGGCTGATGTTAGACATCCATCTCTGGTTGCTTTTACAAGCACATCTGTAGTAGTGATTATGGTGAAGCTGCGCTGATGTGGAGGCAGCGAGCTTCCAGACATACATCAGCTTTTACTTCACATTCATTTATTTGTCAATCAAATCTGGTGTTTATGCTGCTGGGCTTGAAGGTCTCCAGTTTAATAAGCAACTCTGGCTTTATTGATATGTTTTTTGTTTTTGTGTGACAATAGTGATCCATATAAAACACATTACAGTTGTAAAGTAGAGACAGTAACAAACAGCAACAATCCTAAATAAATCATAAATTAAATTAAATTAAAACTATTAAAAGCAAGATCAGTTAAACGTTACTATGCAAACTTAATTCATAGGAACATGAGAAAAATGTTTTTAATCTGGATTTTAAAGATTTTTAAAGTAACAGCTAAATACTGCTTCTCCATGTTTACTCTGGACTCTGGTCTGGTTACTGGTCTGGACCAGCTGACCTGCATCTTTGGATCTCAGAGCTCTGCTTGGTTTATAT
>JBAMHV010000022.1:1651004-1665569 GCA_037177535.1 Pseudomugil gertrudae
TTGTATTGTATTTTATTGTATATAATTGTGTTTTATTGCTTTGTGTAGTTTTATTGTCTGTTTTTAATGTAAAGTGTTTTTGAAAGGCACTTTTAAATAAAATGTATTATTATTATTATTATAAAGTTGTATATCATAAGCTCTGTAATAGTTGACCCAGTGGGAGCATGTACAAGTTGAACAGAAGAGGTCCTAACACTGACCCATGAGGTACTCCACAAGTCATGGCCACTTGCTAAGATTTATAGCTGCTGATCATAACAAAATAACTCTGACCTTCTAAATAGGACCTGAACCAGTTAAGGACCCCTCCAGAAAGTCCAACCCAGTTTTCCCGCCTGTGGGCAGCACTGCTTTGAAAAAGATAGATGGCATCATGTCCAGAGTGCATGTTGTGGATTTTAAATGCCAAACCTGTTTCCTGGAGAATTTTTAAATCAATCATATTAAATTGTGAAATAACAGAGTTAGTTATTGGTTTTGAAATTAGACTAATCTTCTCATTTGACTGTGTGGCATTAATGTTTTGTTTAATTGTTTGAATTTTTCAATTAAAAAGTTGGCAAATTCATTGCATATCTCAGTTGACAGCTCTGGGCTCAACTATGTAGAAGGATTTGTGAGTTTTCATGTCACAGCAAACAGATGTGAGAATTTGTTGACATATTGTTGATCATGTAAGATAGATATCGCTCTCTCACTTCACACAGCTCATTTGATAATTTTGCAGGCTTTGTTGTACAGCTCATAATTGAGGTTTTGTTTTCCTCCACTTACGTTCAGCTTTTTGGCATTCCTTTTTTTTGGATTTGCGATTATATTGGTATTTCGCCCTGGTGTCTTCTGTATGCTCAGGGTGCTCTTGATTTTTATTGGTGCAACAACATCCATTATATTCAAGCCATCAATCAACTGACTCTGCTGTTGTTGTTGGTAACAGAGCTATGGCCTTGATAAACTCTGCACTCTCATTATTGTACCTTTTCTCACTGAGAAGCAGCTTGTTTGGACATTCTGAGTGATCAGTAAGTCAAGCAAGATAATGGCCAGACAAGCTCAAGTTTGTGGCTGAAACAGAGGAAATATCAACGCCTTTAGAAATAACCAGGTCCAGACCTCAAATGTGGGTTGATTCTTTTACATGTTGCCATGAACCAAACATGTCCAATACAGAAAAAAATTCCTGGAATAACCATCTGACATGTCATCTATGTGAATATTAAAATGACCAATTAAGATAAAATAAATAAAATCAGTGTCATTAAGGGACAATAACTCAGAAATGTTCAAATAATTCCTGTGTGGCCATGAAGGGCTGTCATGTCCACAATAAGATCTGTGAGAACACACATGTATGTAAAGATATGCAGGTTATTTTTCATGGCTTCATGGTCCTGAGAGACTGAATCATGTAAAAGTATTACATAATACCGATACAGTCCTAAATTATACGGGACATTTATGCAATTTTTTGCTGAATACGCCTGCAGAAAGATAGATAACTTGTTAGACACATTCGATTTTCTAATTTTAAGCCCAGGTCAGCTAAGCAGTGTATCACAAGGCAAGGGCTAGGTCTCACCTTCTTTTTTCTACAGAACTGCTGCAATTCTTACTGTAACAGACTTAAAAAGGTTTTGCTCCATATTGACATGAAGCATCAAACAGTTGCTGCGGATCCATTGAAGGAATCTCCCATCCCATGATGAGAATCTCCCGTTCTACCTCATCCACGATGAGAAGCTACCATTCCACCTCATCTATGACGAGAATCTCCCGTTCCACCTTATCCATGATAAGAATCTCCTGTTCCACCTCATCCATAATGAGAATCTCCCGTTCCACCTCATCTACGATGAGAAGCTCCCATTCAACCACAACCTTGATGAGAATCTCCCATTCCACCTCATCTATGATGAGAATCTCCCATTCCTCCTTATCTATGAGAATCTCCCGTTCCACCTCATCCATGATGAGAATCTTCTGTTCCACCTTAATCATGATGAGCCCCCCCCCGTTCCACCACATCCTTAATGAGAATCTCCAATTCCACCTAATCAATGATGAGAATCTCCCATTCCACCAAATCAATGATGAGAATATCCTGTTCCACCTCATCTATGACGACAATCTCCTGTTCCATCTCATCCATGATGAGATTATCCTGTTCCACCTCATCCATGATGAGAATCTCCCGTTCCACCTCATCCATGATAAGATTATCCTGTTCCACCTCATCCATAATGAGAATCTCCCATTCCACCTCATCCACGATGAGAAGCTCCCATTCAACCACAACCTTGATGAGAACCTCCCATTCCACCTTATCTATGATGAGAATCTCCCATTCCACCTCATCTATGATGAGAATCTTCCATTCCAACTCATCCATGAGAATCTCCCGTTCCACCTAATCCATGATGAGAATCTTCTGTTCCACCTTAATCATGATGAGCCCCCCCGTTCCACCACATCCTTAATGAGAATCTCCAATTCCACCTAATCAATGATGAGAGTCTCAGATTCTACCAAATTAATTATGTGAATCTCCCATTCCACCTTATCCATGACGAGAATCTCCTGTTCCATCTCATCCATGATGAGATTATCCTGTTCCACCTCATCCATGATGAGAATCTCCCGTTCCACCTCATCCATGATGAGAATATCCTGTTCCATCTCATCCATGATGAGACTCTCCCATTCCACATAGAGGATGCTACACTGTGCTCAGAAAGGGTTGGACTATTGATCCATAACAGGATTGATCCATGTTTTCGTGATGATTTCAGCAGATTCAGATCCTACCATTTTGAATATGGAGCTGAACTGGAGACTCATCAGACCAGCAACATGTTTCCATCTTGTTTTGTCCAGTTTTGGCGAGTTTGTGTGAATTGTAGCCTCTGTTTTCTGTTCTTAGCTGCAGGCACCTGGTGTAGTCTTCTGCTGCTGTATAACATCTCCTTCAAGGTTGTATTTGTTGTGTGTTTAGAGCAGGGGGGCCCAAACTTTTTGCTTCCAAGGGCCAAACTGAAAATGAGCCAGTGAGCCAGGGGCCATGGCACTGCCTGTGGTTCTCCATGCAGATGTGTTGAGTCTGAGCGCTTGAGGCTGCGTGTGCAAAGGCTCATGGGGGATCTTTCCAAGTTAATAAAACTATATAAAAGTGATGAAAATATTGACTTTAATATAAAATATGCTGCATAAATGTGAAATACACCAAGGATTAAACTTTTAATTATTGAAGTAGATATGAACAGAAACACAATGAGTGAGGTGTTACCCATACAACCCTATATAAATTGCTAGAGACCTAAGTAAGAGATATTATTATCCACCATTAAGTTATGAAAATGTCTTTTCGTCAAGATCTGTAGGTTTCTAAATATAAATATTTACTAGTTATTAATTTTGGCCCACGGGCCCCACTTTGGGCACCCCTGGTTTAGAGATTATGTTCTGCATATCTCGGTTGGAACCAGTGGTTATTGGACTTCCTGTTTGTCTTTCTGTCATCTCAAACCAGTCTGTCCATTCTCCTCTGGCCTCTGACGTCAACTAGATGGACATTTTGGTCCAGACAACTGCTGCTCACTGGATATTTTCTCTTCTCAACCACAATGCGTTCAAAGTCACTTAACCCTTAATTTATCTTGGGGATCGTTTCAACTGTGTTGCGACTAGTGGTATAAATGTTTGAAGCGACATTTCTTTTTTGACATGTTTGTGAAATCTACTGGTTTTTACAAACTCTTTCAGGTTTAGTGCAAACGCCACAATTCTGGTAAAATCTTATTCTGTGAGACTCCGCTTTGACGGGGAGGAGATGCGAAACATTTTGTGTTTGGGTTGCCACTACTGCTTCTCTCATTAAAAGTCATCCATATTTACTTGATTATGAACTGATCGCTTGGACCCTCGTCGTGTTTGTTGAAACACAGCTAATATTTCTATTCTATTACACTAAAGAGATGTGGAGTCAGTTCATTTCTTGTATATATGTCTTTTTCATTTTTCAGCTTTATTAAAGTTAAATTAAACAAAATGTCTGAAATACAAAAATAAACCTTTTGCTACAAAATAAAAAATGTAAAAATGAAGCTTACAGAAGAAATAAAGTTTCAGATCTATAATTACACAAAAAAGCTTATTGTTTCCTTTCTTACCTTCCTCCTCTCCTCTTCCTCCCCTCTCCACTCCTTCCAATGGATGATCCCCCCATTCCCGACACAGCTCCGAGGTCTCTTCATGAAACCGGCAGCAGCACAACTGCAGCGCCACACGTTGCAGTAGTGACGAGGCATGGGTAACGACCCCCACCACCCTGACACCTCCACCTCCACCTCCACGGCTCGACAATATCCATGGGCGACGAACGGATGACCTCCTGTGCCCACACCACTTGCCTCTGGAGCGGGCACACGCTTTCAAAACAGCCGTCGTGCAGTCCATGGCCGGCTGGCACTAAGCTCTGATTGGCTCAGCGCGTTTCCATGAAGCGGGCAGCGTAAACAAAGTTGGCTCTGCTCGTGCTCTTTGTGCTCTCCATTCCACTTTCTTGCAGAGGTTTTGCTGACATCACTTTGGTCTTCTGTTTGGTCCTGAGCTCCTCCTTCCCCAGAGTACACAAAGGAGTGAAAGAGCAAGAGATGAAAGAGATAAAAGGAGGAAGAGGCTCTCCTGGAAAAGAACCTAGAAGCAGAGCGAATGGAGGCGAGCAGATCCTGCAAAACTGCTCCTGAGTTTGGGAGACTTTCTTTGTTGGATTTTAGAAGGTAAAAACTGAATCCAAACTGATCCAACTCCAAACAGTCATCCTTTCTTGAACACAAAAAGCTTCTTTTAGTTCACAGGTGCACCAAAACAAAAGAATAAAAAGAAGTGAGGCGACATAATCAGTCTTCTCAGTTAAGTTCCACTTTGGTAAAAAAGAAATTTACCAGTTTCTTCCATAACAGAGCCTCCATATCTGGTCTGTAAGACGACCTCCTTCGTCTGAGTGCAAACCAAGCCTCCCCTCCTCCAACCCAAAAAAAAGAAGGAAAAAAAAGGAAAACATGCAGGAGGAGCTCAATCCGTCTCACACAGCGAAGCGCAAAGTTTACAAAGACAGACATGAAGCCTTGTGTCTTCAGAAAGAAGAAAATCACAAGCCAAGCAGAGAATGAATGAGTGAAGGTCAGCAGAGCTGTAATTACAGAAGACGTCCTTTTCCAGGAACAGAGAAGCGTCTCACCGCAGATCGCTGCGGCCGAGCAGGAATGTAATCCACTTAGTCCAGAAAATGTGAAAAATGTAGAGATAAGTCATCAGAGCGTGTTAGGATGCTTCAGCTGCTTCAGTCAAACCAGTGTGATCCAGTGTGAGGTTAGGAAGGCCCAGCTGCCCCAGGAGCTGGTCCACTTCTACATCCCTTACTGGTGTGGACTGGCCACCAGATAGGACAGAGCCCAAACAGATGACACACCAATGAGGATGTAGATCAGAAGTTTAGTCATCATATGCATGAATTAGTGATGTTCTGATTCCAGTTTTCCTGTCGATACCTGATACCTGGGGTTCAGGTATCAACTGATCCCAAATACCGTTCTGATACTATTTTCATTTATTCTTCATAACTAACACGTAAACTAAAAGATGATTTAAACTAAAAGAACCAGGTGGTTGCAGTGATGTACTCATTTCTTAATGCAGTTTTTGAGCAGAGGCTTAAAACACACTCCCTGCTTTGTTTTTTTTTTTAACCTGTATCCATAGATACCGAGCAGATAGTTTGATGTTGAGATGAGATGTTTGTGCTGTTTACGTTTTGACAGGATTTGTGTGACCAGACCAGGAAGGCATACCCAGACCAGCCGAAAGTTTCTCAGAGTGTAAGCAAAGTTTTCAGCTTTCTTTCTGTCAAACATAAAAACTACGCTCTTGATTAAAGACGCTAACACACATGCTAAACATGTGCCATCAACAACCAGGAGCATGAGGATGGAGGGACTCATGGGGCTGAAGGGATAACTGGAGCAGAAACGAAATGTGTCGCCTCCATCCAGAGAAGCTCCATCGCATTCACAAAACAATAATACTTTATGCAGTAACATGTAAAAAACGTCTTTTTCCAAAGAAGACAAAGAAAGTCTGTGAGATAAAAGGAGAAAATACAGAAAGAAAAGAGAGAGGAGTGTTTGTGGACGCAGCTTGGTGAAGAAGAACGGTATCTTGTCACAGTAATTATACACAATAAAGCCTTGTTTTGACACAGAGCGAGCGACAGAGACAAGGGAGAAGAGCCACACGGTAATGTTTAGGAGAAATGTCTGAAAGAGGCAGTGGATTTCTGTGCTTTCTCTCTTACTAACACATACAGGGGCGATCAAACGCAAGGTCAAAGGTCAACCCCCCGTTTTGCTGCCAGACAAAGTGTAACAGGTCACAGCTGTTTGGGAGACGTAAAGAAAAAAAACATGGAGGAGACGTAAGCCTGAGAGCATGGCCGTAGTTTTAGGGGGGACACAGGAGACATGTCCCCTGCATTTTTTCAAAAGACCGTTTTTTCACTTTATACTGTCCAAAAACAATATTTGGCTACAGGAAACAGACAGGTGAGGCACGAATGCACAAGCTGAAGCCTGTTTCGCTGAGTTTAGACCGCCCACAGTCACCTCCATTGGTTCTGCTGTTTGATTGGCTGTCCCTGCTGTCATTTCACCTCGCTTGCACATCTTTACAGTCTATGCTATTTGGACTTTTCTGAGCATTTCACAGTGTTATAGTGCTGAATACTGATCAGGCAAGTAAAACGGTGCTATTTTTATCTCATAAATACAAGTTTTTTTTCTCATTTTCCAGCAAGTCTCTACCTTTGGTTTCCATGGCGATTAAAAGGACAGGTTTGGAGATTTTTTGCTGATGCTAGAGATGTCCCAGAGGGGGGGCAACTCAGGGATTGATAATCTTCTCTAGGTTTTGCACGTTCATGAAAACCACACACCAGTGTGAGACGGAACATGTTAAAACTTGGAAATCGGGCCGTTTTCAGTACTAACATGTCACACGAGAATTTTTTCCTTCGGTGTGAGGGAAAGCTACATTTGTTTACATTGTTCACATAGTAACAGTGGCAATGACAGCAATGGATGGATGCTTTTGGGAGCCAGCCACCGCTGGATGAATAAGGGCCATGCCAGGCTTTTGCTGGTCTTACAACGAAGGACCACATTTCTGATCCTGAGACAAAAGCTGTAAGTAAAACCAAATGAACTGAAAAACGTTGTTGGTAAGCTGCGAGTGAGCTGAAAGATTATTTTTATGAAGAATATTTCTGTTCCCCACTTTTAAAATCATAACTGCGTCCTTGCAGGAAAGAATGGCTGAGGGCGATTAACCCGCTCATGTCAGACCACATGGAGCGTGAACATGTGTGAACATGTTGGAGAATGAATTAAAATTAGTTCCTTAAAACTTTTTGCGAGCTTCCTAATCAATAAGCTAACAGAAGTTTCTTGTGAAGTCATACAAAGGACAATAAGTTGAGGATTTTACTAAAAATGTGTGGCATACGAACCTTATGTTTGGATCCAACACACTCAGCATGGGGTAGGGGTAGTTAACTATGTTACAATATGTTGGTTGATATTTATGGGTAAAGCTTTACATGCTTTATCTGGTGTCAAAGTTGTGGTGGCTAAAAAACAGCACATGAGTTAAGCTCATTTTATTTCTGTAAACTCCAGGACGTCTTTTTTTCCTTAATTTTTCTAATAAAGACAACATAAACTGCTTCTTACGTACTTAAATAGTTATGCCTATGGATGTGTTTCCATTACACCTAGTATTGCACAAAACTTAAATATCGCGATATAAATCTGAAAATGAAAATACCCACATTTAGAAAAAAAAATCAATTATCGGTAAAACGTTTTAAGGTGGTGTCATGAGATGTTTTTTCAGAATTTACAATAAAAAGTTTATAGAAGCGTGTGTTGGAAACACCTTTTTTGCATTGCGTCTCAGGATGTGACTGGTTAAGATGGTGCAGTATGGAGTAACATTGTGTTAGCCGCAGTCCTCATAAAATCCCATCAGCTGAAACTTATACACAAAACCTGCAAACTAAAATGGTAGTTTTTTCTGAATATCACTTTTATTTTGCTAAAACCATTAGCTTGTGTTAAATGTCACACATGTTCCTGTACATTACATGCTTGTTTAGCAATCCATCCACAAGTGGGCAGAGTTCATCTCTGAGAGTTGATTTCATCTGTTTTGCTAGCAAGCATGATGGCAGTGAAGGAGATGAAGATGATGTCTATTCTCAGAAAAAGAGGCAGCACAGTAGATGGGGGGGGGCGGCTTTTAATGGATAAAAAAACTACAACACAGTTTCTTCATCGACACTGCGCTCATTGTTTGCAGTGATGCTTCTCCATATGCCACACCTGGCTACACACACTCCCACATACCGGTAATAAGTATGTTTAGCATAAATATGGGTATGCATAGCATAAAAACAGCACAAAAATATGAAAAAGTACCACATATAGTTCTAGTTTATGTTCCTTACATTTTGCAATAGCTACAATTTGTACTGTAAAGTCAGATTCTTTAGGCTCTACTGTTAATGAGAAAACACGCTGAATATGAACAAGAGCTTATGATGGTGCTAAAATTGGTCAATCAGTTTCCTATAGTGTCACCACAAGTTTTCTGGTGGTACACTAACCTGCATGTTATTGGTTGCATTATATGTTTGGTTTTCAGTAATGTGACTAAATACAACCATACTACCATACCATTCAGCTTGATTTCAGCAGGACAACAAGCTAACAGAGATCTTTTACTGCGTGAACTTGCAGCAGAACCACATAGTTCAGTTTAAGCTGGCTCACTGAGGTTTTTGTTGTTGCAGCAGAAACCAGGTTTCATGTATATTTATAATGTGGTTATTTATTTATCTGTAAACAGTCCTACCAGGTCTCTTGGTCAGGCGAAGGTTGAGTAGGGGGGAGGAAGGCAGTGAACGAGTAAAGCCCTCCATCATTCTGATGTCTGAGCCCTCTGAGTCGATGCTACTGCCACCTGTTAGGGAAAAGAAACTTAGTCAGACTGGAGCAGAGTATTTGGATGAACTCTGAAAGAAGACAATCATGAACACGCTCACCGTTGTTCATCTTGCGACTCTTGCCTCCCAGCAGCATCTTCAGGCTGTTCCGGAACATGACTGCTCACAATGACCGGTCACACCAACACTTCCTGTCGACAACCCCTGCAAAATAAAAGTCATCATTTTCTTTCCAGCCATGCTGTGACCGATGGGTCATTAAATGGAAATGCCTCCAACTGAACTCAGAGCGAACATCCACAAACCACACACGTGTCTCAGATTGCGCTAATGGCTTCAACTTCTGTGGCCCCAGTAATTATTTGCAAATGAACTTGAATGGACCGACTGGTAACCAGTTACTTGTGTGGTTTTGGTTAGATTTAGTTTCCTCTTATAAAAACTTGAACAAAGCAAACCATCATCCATGCGGTAAGCAAAAAAACTAAAGTTCAGTATTACCAGTATTACCAGTGAGGGTGTTAACCACAAATCAATCACCAGTGTATGGATACATCAATGAGACCGCAACAGGAACTATATACAGTTCTTTATTGCACAGTGTTTCCATGGCAATGAAGATGGAATCACATTATATCAATATTATCACAAATAAATCAGCAACTTTTCAACTGCTTGTTAGCATGAATATAACCAGTAAATAGAACTAGGTATTGTAGCTGTGGTACAAGCTTAGCATCAACATAGAGCATCACCAGTAACCATGCCACTTTGCATGCAGCATGACATGGTTTTTTAACCACCACAGCCTTCCACAGCTGACCGTGTCCATCCCTTTATGAGCACAGTCAGCATCTTCTGATGGAAACTTCCAGCAGCATGATGCATTATGTCACACAGCTCCTCTAACTGTGTGATTACTGTCCTCCAATGGCCTCCAGAGTCACCACATCTCAATCCAAACATCAGCTGTAACTGTCTGATGTTATCATGTCGATTTGTGGCAACATTTCTGAGCAATGTTTTAAACATTGAACAACAAACACGGAGACAGTTCTGCAAGAAAAACGGGGTCTAACCCGTTACTGGTAAGGTGCACCTGATAAAGGCTCTGCTGAGCATAGTTTAAAAGCTAACAGCTGCACCTTGTTGTGTTTTGATGATTCCCATCTGTACGATCCATGAAAGCAGATCCTTCTCTCTGCAGCTCTTCCTGGTGGGTAACCCATCAGCTGTTGTAGTGAATCTATCTACAGCCAATGAGCAGCGGAACTGCTTTAGAAATGATTATAAAAGAGTTTGTGCTGGATCATGCAGAGCTGACGGTTCATTTCCAGCACATGCTTAGTGAGTGTTCTTCAGTGAAATAGCTGACTGTGCAGAACGTCTCATTTGTCTGTATAATCATTACTCTCTCTCACATACACACAATCCTTCCCTTCCTCCCCCTCACTTATCTTACTACAGTGTGACTTTTGCACACACCCAAGTTGCTGGCTGGTTATGATGTTGCTAGGCAACCATCTGCCGTTGCTAAGCAATCTCTTAATGAGAATAACCCCGTGCTGGTGTAAGCTGTGGTGGATGTGATCTTGGAAGAATATTGATGCAAATCTGAGTGTAACGTGGTTCAGCTATGGGACCCAGCCAGCAGTCTATACGGAAACGGAACAAAGGGAAGACTTATTGGCCAGAATAAAATCTGACTGTAATCTGATGTGGTTGTTGGGATGATGGATGGTAATATCCTTCAGTACGACTAGTTCAGGTCTGACTTTAGGAGGAAGCATGTTTGTAACCTGTTAGAAAATAATTAGCGGTTCACAAATGGAACCACTAATTTCCCCCACCTCGCATATACACCCAGAAATGATTATGACTCAATGTTTAGCATATTAGTGTTGAATATTTACAAGCCTGTTCACACAATTACACAGAGAGCATGGTGGAGCAGTGGTTAGCGCTGTGGCCTCACAGCTAGAAGGTCACTAGTTCGAGCCCAGGCTGTGGAGGGTTGTCCAGTGACCTTTCTGTGTGGAGTTTGCATGTTCTCCCCATGAATGCGTGGGTTCTCTCTGCGTACTCCGGCTTCCTCCCACCCACAAGACAACAGGCTGCTTCACAGCACACCGTAACTTCTGGAAACCAGGCCCAGAGGACCTCAGGCTCCACCAGGGCTCAAAGGTAACAGGTCAGGTAAACAAGAAGCCACAACACCATTTAAAGATTTATAAACCACTAAAACATACCGACAGACACTCAGAGCGACAGACTGCCTGCTCGCATGTCCTCATCAGAACTCCAGTCACTGAACTCTGAGTAGTTTTAGGTTAAATACGCATCTTAGGATAGATTTAATATCTAAAACAACGTTTGAAAGGAGTTTAACAGGCAGGGTGCAGATGGGATGGGGAGCAAAAGTTTTCCTTCTAAGGAGGGAAGCCCAGACTTCCCGCTCCCCAGCCACATTTCCCAGCTCATCGGGGGAATCAGAGGCGTTCCCAGACCAGCCGTGAATCTCTGATGAGGTGGATAGTGTCCTTGCTGCCAGTGACACAACAACAGGGTCTGGCTTTATATGGGAAACAGCATAGTGCAGAGATTAGGATTCCATGTTGAAAGAAGATTAAAAAACTAGATAGAAGAAAATAGACTTTATTGTCATTTAACAGTTACAATAAAATTACAGATCGCACAAATTGCTACTCTGCACCATGAATGACATTTTAAAAAGATTTAAGGGTTTAAAAACTACCAGTTAAATTAGAAAGCTGTGAAGTGGAGCTGTGTGCAGTAATACTTTGTGTGTGTGTGTGTGTGTGTGTCCATGGGATGAGAAATACCTCGGATTTGAATAAACACAAACATAACAAGATTGTGTGAAAAATGATAATAATGCAAACAAAGCAACAAACACTGCTTAGTATATGTGTGGTATGTTGGGGAGATCACAGCCCCAGCAAAGATTGTATGAAAATGTGTGAAGCAAACATCTCAAGTAATAAAATATCCTCATAAAAAACCCTACATTTTATTTTGATATCTATCATATATAGATTATTACAGCCACAGTGTACAATCATGGCTCTCATTTTTACAGTGTAGAAGGCTTCTACTTCTAGGAAGCAGAGATACTTCCCAGCTGTATTTGCATGATGAGCTCCCGACTTTCACAAGTTAAAGCTTAATAAAAGCATCACAAATCCAGGTACTGTAAAGTAAAAGTTCTGCCATGTGTTTGGATCTCCCTGTACATTTAGAACAGGTTGTTTTCACTAACAGGCTGCTTTACCTGCAGATGATCAACCCTCTTCACTCCAGTTACACAACAGTTTCTGTACATATGCATCCATAAACTGAAGGCTCTGCAGTTGTTTGACATTTACTACTAAGTGCTGTAGTCATATAATTTTATATATTAAAAGTATCCTGTTTATCTGAGTTTGTTTCTGGTGCATTCAGGATAAATTTATCGCCTGAAAGGCAACTAAATGCTATTCCTTTCATTAATGAATTACTGACCACTGCCCTCAGTTCCTATAACTGTTTTAGCTCCTATCTCCTGAAGCAGGGTCTTCTCAGGGTTCCATAGGAACACATGGTGTAGGTGGTAGCTCCACCTTTTAGCACTATAATGTCTGATATGTTTACTCATAGAACATGGATACAATCTGCACATTTATTAATCTAAAGATACCGTATGCTGCTAATTACATTGCTCTTGGCTCTCTGAGCTCAGCCTCAATGCTGCCTGTTGTCCATAATCGTATATGATATAATAAAATATAATATATATATATATATATACATATTTATATATATACATATTTATATTATATAATAATCCCGTCATGCAGATAAATGCAGTCATGCAGTTGAAATAGGCTGAAGATATGAATCAACAAAAAACAGCAGAATAATAATAATAAAATGATAAAAACAGGAAAACAGTAGGTTGAATGCCTGAAGGCATTCACACAATTAATAAAAATCAGTTAAAAGCCAAGTTAAAGAGCTCTTGAGCCTCTCTTTGAAAGAAATGAACAGTCTCAGTGGCCCTGAGGTTCTCTGGCAGGCTGTTCCACAGTCAAGGGCCATAACAATGGAACAAGGCCTCACCATACGTATCTCACTTAGAGAACCGCAGGTCTGTGAAAACTCATATTTTAAAAGAAGGTCTGACAAATAAAATGGTCCAAGACCACTAATACATTTACAGTATAAGCAACCATAAAATTGATCCTGAAACTTGTGTAATGTGTTGTGGTCCTCGTCCAAACTCATGCCACCGAGTAACTGAAGTAACTGTAAGCTCAATATATACGTTGTGGGAAGACCAGAGAGCAGGGCATTGCAATAATCTAATCTACTAAAAATAAAAGCATCAGCACCTCCATACTGACAGGACAGAAATGGGCGAACTCTGGTGATGTTTTTTTCTCACACACTGAGACGGATTTAAAATGGCTCAGTTTGGGTAAAATGATCCCTCTCTTGTCTTCAGGACCAATAATTAAAACGTGTTTGTCGTGGTTAAGCTGTGTTTTATGTGTCATGGAGTATTATTTGCCATGGTTACGTGTAGGAAATGGAGTTTTGTGCTGTAGCATCATGAATAGATTTGACATGTTGCAAACTAGTTTTGTTTGAAGTTTGTTGCAGCGAACAGCAAAGCCTTTTCTTCTTCTGGTGAAAGTGGACTCCATTCCTAAAAAGTGGAAGTGAAGGCTGAACTCAGGCACATGAAACGACTTCACAACTATGGCAACGCAAAAGACGAATGGAACATTGAAGAAGAAGATGTAACTTTATTGATCCCTTTGGGATAACTCCCTCAGGGAAACTCAGTTTCCAGCAGCTTCTACATAAACAAATAAAGAATCTTCAATACAAAAGAACAAACATAAATACACAGAATAGGTGCTGAGATTGAAGCCTTGCTGTAACAGAGTGGATCCTCACATCTGCAGTGGCTGTGTCCGCTTTCGGGGAAAGTAAACACAGATGGTGATCACATGAATGAACTCCCTCAGCAGATAGCATAGCTGCATGCTAACAGCTAGCAGATAGCATGGCTGCAGGCTAACAGCTAGCAGATAGCATGGCTGCAGGCTAACAGCTAGCAGATAGCATGGCTGCAGGCTAACAGTTAGCAGTTTGAGAACAAGGCAAGGCAAGTTTATTTATACAGCACCTTTTATGTACAGGACAACTCAAAGTGCTTTATATTGAAACAGCAAAAGCATAAAAACAGCAGAAATCACAATAAAACCATAAATTAAATAAAAGTCATTAAAAGCAGATCAGATAAAGTTACAGTGCAGATTCATTCATAGGCACATGATAGAAGTAAAGTTTTCAACTTGGCTTTAAATGTTCCTACAGTTGGTGAAAGTTTAATCTCCACCAGCAGTTTGTTCCACATGTTTACAGCATAACAGCTAAATGCTGCTTCTCCATGTTTAGTCTGGACTCTGGTCTGGTTACTGGTCTGGTTACTGGTCTGG
>JBAMHV010000022.1:1683361-1697933 GCA_037177535.1 Pseudomugil gertrudae
ACAACGAAGTAGGTACGGAAAATGTAACCGCACGGCACGACACATCCTGATGGAGACGCTCTGTTTCTGGGTATAATAGTGTGAGACCGGGTGGAGGAGGTACTAATGGAAAAAACTCTTAGATAAGATAAGATAAAAACTTTAATAATCTCCAAGGGAGAAATTCAGGTGTCCGGCAGCACAAACACGCTTAAATAACAATAAAACAGGAAGCAGCGCTGTAGATCTCTGCTGCCACTAAGTACCTCATAGCTCATTCTTCCTCTTTGTTCCTTTTAAAGGTTGCAGGTCATCTCCAGACTGTGATGTCACATTGTCTCCAGACCATTCTCTGTGATGTCACATTGTTTGTGTATGCCACCATGATGGGTGGCTGTAGCTCTGCTATCGAGTGACTGCTTCCTCTGAACCGTTTCTCATCAAGGATGGTGCGAGTGAACTTCTAACAGGCGTGTTCCTCCTATTCCTCCTAACTTCTCTGCCTGTTTACTCCTCCCTCAACCTTCGTGCGAATCCTTTATGAGTTCAAGTCATCTGATCTTCGAGGAAAATTATACACCCTCTGTAAAACACTGGAATGGCTTAATGGGATTTCAATTTGTTTTAATGGGGAAAATTGCTTTAAGATACGAGCAATGTCACGGGACAAATTAAACTCATATCTTGAGGTATTGCCGTACAAATAAACTTGCCTTGTCTTAGTGCATGTATTAGCAATGCATACTTTCTCCACAAAACCTAAAAAACAATAGTAAAAGCAAAACTACATATACCTACAATTCAAGCAGCTCCACATCCTGAATAGCGCTCCCATGTGGCAGCAGAAAGGTAAAAAATGCACCATTAGCCTTGATGTACAGCTGCTAACAGGCAAACCAGGAAATGGGACTGCACAGGGACAGCCAGCATAACATTACATCATTAAAACAGGATTTCCTTATTTTAAAAAGATAGGTGCACAAGTTTGGCTAATTATCCTTCAGCCGACCTTACAACAGACCTTACGCCACAATGCTCCACGTTTGTGCATACATCATTCATTTACACATTTCCCAGTTCCTTTAGTTATAGTTGAAGCTGCCAGTAAAAGCAGGATTCACGTTCAGTTTACTGTTCACAAAAGGCATTTCCTAACCATTGCTTCATCTAATAAAATACAGACAAAAGCATCTTTCAGCTAACTTAAAGGCAAGGTCTGTGTGGTAAATCCAGCTGTATTACATCTGCCACACGCTGAGTGTCTTCAGTGCACAGTGTGGTGTCTGGTGGTCGAGTTAAATGGTATTCTAAACCCAACCATGGCTCATGCAACCCACAATGCTGACAAAGAATGCAGATTACACAGAGGAAGAAAGAGTCATTCACTAAAACCAGGATCTTTGGGAGGATTTGTAAAGCAAGTCAATGTTTTTATACAGTTTATCTCACAAATATGAATAAATAAATAATTACTCATATGTGAAGGCATAATAATGTGCTAAACCTATGCTAAGTAGCAATATCAAGCTAATGTTAGTTGTTTCTTAATGCAAAGAAAAGCCTTACTCAGGTTTTTCCCTCACCGGCCACTTTATTAGGTATACATGGCTTCGAACGTGGCACGGTTGTTGATCTGCATATTTCACTGATCTACTGGGATTCGTTTTACACACAATCATCTCCTGGATTTACGCAAATGGTCTGAGAATAGCAACATTTGTTGTGGATGTTAGAGGTCAGAGGAGAATGGACAGACTGGGTTGAGATGATGGAAAAGCAACAGGAAGTCAGATAAACTGGTTCCAACAAAGCGATGTGGAAAAGCATCTCTGAAACTCTGAGGAATGATTCCCACACCCTGCTGAGTATCTGCCTTCACCAATTCCAGCACATATGAAGGAACAAGGAAGTCCAACCTTGTACAAACTAGGTGGAAAGTGCTCAGGCCTGGTAAACATTATGCAGTGATGCAAATTAAGGGTTACTGTCCACATGAGCAGGGATCAGACAGCATGCAAAGTCAATTCAAATTACTACCTGCTCTGCCTGCTTCCTGACAAACTGAGCTCTGTGTGGAGGCTCATTAGTTCCTCCTTAGAAACATGAAATGAAGCATTCTGGGAGTTCCCATCCAACTCAGGGTTTGTAGTGTCTCAACTTTCAACAGAGATACAACGATTAGAGATTAGAAGATCTATACGTTATTGATACAGTCGTATACCAGGACGTATGAAGGACTTTTCCACACAACGACTAGAAAAGCTGAGTAAATAACAGCATATTAGAAGATATTCACATCAGATTCTCCTCAAAGCAAGAGAATCAGTGAATATTTCTGTCTAAAAACCATCAGCACACAGACTGGCTGCACAAGTCGATAGAGCAGATTAACATGGACACATATTTAATCCATCCGACTGAAATCAATCTGATCAGAGAAGCTAGGCAATGTGATCCGATCAGCTGGATTTACAGGATGGCAGAAACAGCCACCACAAAAGGATCAGAATGAGTTTATGCCTGGTTATCTTTACCTGCTGATCCACCAGGAACACGTTTAAACCCCCCCGGCTCCATTCGAGTCGATTTATTGAGGCCCATCATTTCACGTTTGGTGTATAATTAAAAGTCTTCCATGTAAATGTAGCTATTGTTATGCTAACACTAACACTGTGTTGTGTTTAGCCATTTCTCATTATTTGCCATTTGAAAATCCAGTTTTAGACCACACTGTTTACCTCTGAGAACGTGTGTTATACTGATCTATGCATCCTACTTGTTCACCTGCATAGTGACCCCTGCATAGTCCGCGCCGGAGCAACAGGAAGATGTTCCCTGGCTAGCTCTCTGGTGGCTTTCCCGCTTGCATGGACAAACTCACTTATACAAGTACAGATTTAAACATCCATAACTGTTTAGTTTTACTCATACTGACACCACATATAAATCAGCGTAGCAGCAGCTGATCTAACAAACTGCTAGAAGTGAATAAAGGTTTGAATGTTTGCAACCTAATCCACTGTTGCTCATAACGAAGAGCAAAGCAACCAGAGCAGAAAATGAACAGATATTACTCAGCTGTATGAACTGCAATGCCAGTATCATTTTTAGATCCTACAACCCGTTGCTATGGCAACCCAACACAGTTTTATACTGATTTTCCAACACATCTTTCCTCTTCATCTGCCTCCTGAATGATGATTGGCTGCTTTGTAAAGCAGAGGGGAAACCCAGAGCACACACACACACACAAAGGTGTGTTTCAGGCTTACCAAGTATCCGTGTCTTGGTGTGTTTGTGAAGCTGAACTCACTCCAACTTAAACACACTGCACACACTCTTATCTTTCTTCCTCAGAGAAGCCAATCCGTACTTCCTGCCACTTACCCACATGTACAGGAAGGGAGAGTGTGTGAGTGTGTGTGGCCTTAAAAACAGCTTACTATAGATAAATAAACAAAGGCCTCACTGACACACTCACCTTTTTCCGCTTTCTTAAAAACAATTCAACTCTTTGCAGCCGCACACTGGTGACAAAAACTATTACTGAGTTCAAACTTAAGAGAAAAATAAGATTTATTCTGTTGTTTATAGCAAACAAACAAAAGATGCAGTGAAAATGTGAGTTAAAAATAAAGCTAAACTCTACAGAAAAACAAATAGTTTTACATTTTCCAACAGTAATAAATTAATTTAGTTACCATTCTAAGATCTTAGCCCAAACCAATCTGGATCTGACAGGATCCAACCGGTTCTGTCTGGTTAGGGCTCGATTAAGAGCTCTAGTTAAACCCATGCAAAGCAGCAAAACAAAACAAAGTGATATAACAAAGTTTTATAATAAACCATATAATAATCTAAAAGTGTGAGCCTGTTAAAGTCTGTCAAAAGGTGGGAAACCATGTGGCAATGTGACATTTATCCTGATATTTTCATACTGAATGAAAACAGAACTTATGCTGACATGATTATAATTATCTAAAATAATCACAATTATCCAATTTATTTATTAATTGTGATGAGTCTGTTAAAATTATCTATGAATATTGGCAGATTTTCTTACTTTTTCTTGTCTCTTCTCTAAGAGCTCTCCAGTCAGTAAAAGTCAGTCTGATGTTGCACAGTCAGGTCGTTTGCTCTCATGTTCCTTTGACAAATCCCAAACAGTGATCAGAATGATGTTGACATCCTTTTGCGAGCGGGTGTAAACGCAGCTGTGACGTGATGCTCTGGGCTAGACAGTTTCTCAGCCTCGGGACACCACGGGACAATAGCAGCTACAGGAATGTACATAATGGATGTCAGTGTCAGAGCAGCAGAGAGTGTTACATTCCCAAAGTTGTCTTGCCTTTCTTTATAATCACATTAGGTTGCTGGACTGTGCTGTGTAGCCCTGTCCCTTACTGTAAATGCATGCAGTATTATCCATGCAAATACAATACAATACAAGTAAGCTATGAAAATGTATGAACAGAAGAAATCAGGGGAAAATCAAACATGGACACGTATTTTCTTATAATACTCCCAATCTCACTGCTCTGGTTTACCACTACTAACTATTTTCACATTGTCTTGTTTTTATTTTCATACTTGATCATTTTCCATCATGTAATTATATTATATTATGTAATTATAAAGGAAGTTTGTTAAAAAAAGATCTGGTCCAACTGTACTTTTATGAGATAACTGTCAACCCAATCCGTCTTTAAACCTCTCCCCAGGCTGGGTTTCATGCAACCTGCCACCTCATCATATTCCTCTTTTCCTGATATAGAAAGAGCCTGCTCTTCTCATCGACCACCAGCATCTCAACTCCGTCCGATCCAATCATACACTCGCCTCCTTTTCAAGCCCTGGCATTTAATTCCAGAACTAAATTAAACAAACACATCAATTTCTTTGGGATATATTCTTTACTTTTCTGATGTCTAATAGTATAACTTCCAATCAAATCTTCATCAAATATATTGCAACAATCACAATCATAAACATCAACTAAAGTCGTCAGCCCGATGGTGCAGGTGAAGAGGTGGGTGCAAAGGTGGGTGTAGGTGCAGGCGAGGGTGCAAAGGTGGGTGCAGGTGCAGATGTGGGTGCGGGCGAGGGTCCAGAGGTGGGTGCAGGGATATGCGAGGGTGCAAAGGTGTATGCAGGTGTAGGGGTGGGTGCGGGTGTGAGTGCAGAGGCGGACCTGATATTTTTCAAACAGAATAAATCATCAATAAATCAACAGAGCGAGAATATTTGGCCCAAATTTGCAGTTTTGTTCGACCCATATGAAAAACTCATAATCACCACATTTATCCCAGAAAGACATACTGTAGCTGTAATTAGTGTTCTGGTTCTTCATATGAGGAACAGTTCTGACTCACACTGCTTGCTGTAGTCCACATCCAAGCTAACAACCGGCATATGGCACACACATCTGGCACACATAGCACTTGTCAGCACCGTAACTGAGACATAAATGCTAAAAGTAGTCCGAGTGTTAGCTATCCGAGCTGTGGTTTGTTCTGATGATGCACATTATGGTGAATGGGAACAGTTTATAGTGTCTTTGTGCCAATGCAAAACAACGATGTGTGAAAGGTGGTAGAAACGTGTCACTGAGCCAGCACATCTTTCTCCAGCCAGCTGGAGTTTATGTTCAAACAGGAATACTCAGACATGCAGGTCCACTGTGGGAGTTTTATGGAGTGGCGGCTACAAAAGATGACATTCTGTTTGACGCTTGGGCTGCAAAAAACCGCTGCACCAAGTTGCATCGGAGCTCATTTCTATGCTTTCTGCATTGAACTGTCATTCATCAACAGACACCATGAGGCCCGTTCATGCTCGCCTGTGTACATAAAAGGAAATGTCAGTTTCAAACATTGTCACATGTTATCATCCTCATAGTTCCATGGGTCTTTTACGTTGCCATAGTTCATCCATTAGTGGGCAGTACTGAGCTGAGAGTACATTACTATCATTTAACACCGGCTGGAAGCAGTAACGCACCACTTTAACGTGCCAGTGTCTTCTTGCCAGTGAGCTGAAAAAGTTGCTGTAGATTTGATTTCCCCTCTGGGATTAATAAAGTTTTCATTTCATTAATGAAATTTGTTCCTCTTCTTCTTCCTCTACTTTTATTTGTACCTGAAGCTGGTTGCATGTCAGCATTACAACTTTTTTTTTTTTGTGGTATTGCTCCATGATGGGAGACGATAAATAGCGAAGACCGCCTCATCCTGCTCCTCTGGACGACCCTGTCGCTCAGGGACAGCCCTGCCACCCTGCAGAGGACATTCATTTTGGCCGTCTGTATTCATGACCTCGTTCTTTGGACACTAGATCAACCATTATAACGCATTTAGCTCAGCTTCCCCATCCGATGGAGTCCAACACACATGTGGGGGAAACATTATCTGTGTCTCAATCAGCGCACTAACACTACCTCATGCACTGTGTTTTGGTGCATTTACATTGACATTTACGCACTACATAGTGCGCAAAGTATTGTTAGCACGCTGAATGAGACACAGCCATTGTGTTTTAATATCTGGTACATGAGGGCAAAAGTATTAAAGACTCTGAGGGTTAAAAGGACTTAGTGTGACTAAGTTTAAATGTCCTGGTGATGAAGTCTTTAACAATGATGGGGGTGGACCCTGATCATATGGAACTCATCTGTCTGTGTGAGGTGTGATGGAAACCTAAATCTCCTCTGCATGTCTGTGAAAGCCTGATGGCTTATGAGATGCTCTGCGTAATGACCACTTCTGATGCTGCTGTTTTAAACGGGCTCCTTCAAATCCTCATGCTTGAACGGATCTTTTGATTTTACTTGGTCTGATCAGGAAAAAGTTAAAGCAGCGGAGCTAAATAATGATGCAGCGTGTCACATTTTGACGCTGCGCTGACACCACATCACTCTGACACACAGCGTCGCTCTACTTTACAGCAACTGGACCGCTTAGGACGGCAGGCCACTGAAGGACAAATTAAGGAAAAAATATTGGCACAGGCAGCTTTATGATACGTGCATCAAGGACACCAGGTAGGTATCCACACTCTGACTCTCACCCAGTGGAAAACGATACCAGGCCATTAAATCATGCGCTGCTCATTTCAGAGACAGTTTCATCCCACAGGAAGTCAGAATGATGAACTGTGCTCATACTCTGGCACAGATTACGTTTTTTATTAGTTATCAAGTTATATTATGATGAAGATCACTTAGTTTGTGGCATTCAGACTGGTCCAGAACTGGATGATAAGGTTGCCTCTACACCAAACCCCTCCTTCAGGAGCTTTTGTATTCCTTTCATTTGCCCCGGTGATGGTGCGTGAGTCATCTAATTAAACTAATGAATGACACAGCGATGGGAGCTTTTAATCGGCACAGGGTTAAACCCCGCTGATGAAGTAGAGGGTAAGGCAGATTAATGTGGGATTACACCCATCTGCACTGCCACTGTCTAGGAAAAGAAGCCAGAAAAGAGGCTGGCGTTGCACAAACATGATGGTTTGTGAAGGAATAATGAGCCATTAGGAGCAGATGTGCTCCTGCAGCCACACAGAGACAAATGTGGTAAATCATTTGGAAAATAAAGGTTCAAATGAAGGATTTTTTGTCCCTTTTAAATAAGTCACACATGTGTGGAGGCAGAATAGATTTATAGATGTGTCTGTTTATAGCTGGAGCAATATGCATAGATTAGTATGCTGAGAGGAGGCAGATAATCCAGTCAATTCTAAACAAAGGCTTTCTGTTTCCTACCAAAACAACTGTAAACCACCAGCTGGCTCTAACAGACATCCGGCCCAGTACAAGCACGAGATTATTCCCAGTCCTGCCAGTACAACAACAGCTCTGTCCTGTACAAGCAGAGCCAGGTGTGATAATGAAGTGATGCTGAGCACATCTAACAGGAGAAATACATCAGAATGACGTCATTACCACATAATAAGTAAAGAGTGTGAAGAATCCGGGTCATTGTTGGAGTCCATGCTGCTGCTTTTTGATGCCAAGCTGGCTCCACGCACGCTGCGCGCGCACATTAATGATGAAACACACGCACCAAACCGCGTTACTATGACCGCTCCCCCTCCTTCAGTCACACACAGCTTTCATCCAACACACACTGACAGGAAGCAGCCAGAAAACACAGGGAAATGACAGCAAACTGACCGGTAGATAATGGCTCGGTCACGGTCTGGTTGCTCTCCAGCTCCTCGGTGCGTCCTCACGCGGAGATTCCCGGTACAAACCTTCCATTCATTACCGGAAATTACAATCTCCTTATGAGTAAACGGTCACTGATATTATGACCATTAATCTCCGGTCCGCCGGTGAGCGCGAGCTGACGGAAGAGCTCCTCCTGCGAGCACGAATCTTCGTCGGTCGACGGGAGGTGTTGCATTATTCATGAGAGGGGCGTGGCCGGTGCGCAGAGCACGTGCTTCCGCGCGCACGCAGAGCAGAAGAGGCTTACCCGCTCGGTTCAAGCTGTAGAGGTGCTAGAAGCAACGAGGACATCTGGTGGTGAAAGGAAGAACTGCAGCTAATGGTAGATTATCGGTTTACATCAGGGGTCCAAAGTGAGTCTTCATGTGCCTGATGGTTTTCATGTATCCCTGTTCCAACACACCTGGCTTCCATTAAATAAACACAAACGTTCAGCATAATGCTGATTAACTTGAGTTAGCTGTGTTGGAACAGGAATACATGAAAAACCTGCAGGATGTGGCCCTCGAGGACCGACTTTGGACACCCCTGGTCTACACCATCATCCATCCATCCATTTTCTACCCTTTGTCCCTGAACAGGGTCGCAGGGGGGCTGGAGCCAATCCCAGCTTACAACAGGCGAGAGGCGGGGTACACCTGGACAGGTCACCAGTCCATCACAGGGCCTCTACACCATCAAACCTCTTTAGTCTGTGCATGAAACCCAGGACTCGGGGCCGTAACATAAGAACATAATATAACAAAAACACGTCCAAAATGACCTGCAGGAGGAATATGGCAGAAATAACACAGAAGACATTAACGCAGTATTTTACACAGTGTTATTAAAACCAGTAACAGACCCCACACTTCCATCTTCCTACCATCTAATCACATTAATAAATGTTGATCTTAAAATAATCAGTAAAGCTCTTTATGAGGATAGAAAAAATAACCCCTCTTATTATACATCCTGACCAAACAGGTTTTATTAAAGGAAGACATTCCTCTACCAACATGCGTAGATTAATTAACCTGATAGATTATTCGATATTATTATATAATAATTATTTATTAATTTATAATATAATCATTTCTTTAGATGCAGAAAAAACAAGACAAAACAATGATATTAAAGGAATTAAAGCTAAAAACATAGAACATAAAATAAGTTTATGCTGATGGTGTTTTACAAACATGTCTACCTCAGACAATCAGATTAATTAATAAATTATCATCAATAACAGATTACTCCATTAACTGGTCAAAAACCAGTTATACCCATTAACTGTAACTTACCAAATATACCCAATAATCAGGAAACTACGGTATTAGGGCCACACTGGGAAACATTTTATGGAGGATTATTTTTTTCCCTCTCTTCTTCACGTCGACAATAAACTTGAAATGTCAAGAATAAAGTCTAAATGAAAATAAAGTTAAAAAACAGGGCGATCACATACTAAATAGGTCTACGTGTGTGCAGCTTCTTAATGAGAAATTAAGTTCATGATGCAGTTTTAATAAATTAGTTAGTCTTGCCTAATTTTAATCATTATTTCTTATGTAACAGATATCTGCAGATGGCTCAAACCAAGTAATCTAGATGATCCATGGTTAGATGTAGAGCAAGCTATCTGAGAATCTCTAACTTAAAGTCCTGACTTTAAACAAGTAGCCTGTAGCCTACACAGACTTTGTGTTGGTGTAGTGGCATGTATTTCTTATATATGCTAGGTATTGTCATAATGAAAGTGCTATAAATGTTACAGGACTGAGATTGACACAAAGTAAATTGTACAATTCACTTAAAAACTGTTGCATTTGAGTGAGTTACAAACAAGCCCAATTCACCAAAAGAACAACCACAAGAATAAAAGGACACCTTTATTTCCCTCCCAGTATTCATAAACCATTCAGTGAACTTTACCTGACCACACGTTAAAGGGGACAACACTGGTTTACACACATGTGACTGGTACCTGACAGGAGCGATGTAGTGAGGCAGTGCAGCTGTGTAAACAAGACTTTAACATGAAGTTGCACAGACAGTAATAATGCTAAAAACAAAAAAAAAAAAGTTTGTTTGGCAGCATGAATAATTACATTGCTATACGATCGCCTTCAGACCACCACTGAGCTTTGGTCGAACGTGTCCACCGGCGGGCAGACACCATGTTAGAATAGAACTTTATTTCATTTGTCACAGTTTTTCTTACATTTATTCCAGTGAAAGAGAATCCATCCCAGACCTGTGTGTGTGTGTGTGTGTGAGAGGAAGCGGAGTGTGTTTCTGTGTTTTGGGTGTGCGAAGGGGGGGTGAATGGGATGGATAGCTGCATTTAGGAAACATAGCACAGTATATACACATGTACATTTAGGAAAATACTTTGTGTTCAGTCTACGTTGTGACTTCTTGCCTTTCTTATGTACACTATATTACATGGAAGGATTTTGCATATGAAACATTTTTAGCTTTAACGGAGGAAATGTTAACAAACCTTCTGCATCTAAAAACCCTTCATCCATCATTGTGTTTGTCAGTCTGCATACGATAACGTTTAAAACAGTCCATATCCAGCCAGGAACATACTTGTTTTTAATTTTACGTTAGTTTGGAGCGTTATTTGTGCAGAAAGTAACGCTCCAGGTTTGCCAGCAGTAGGTAGGGGCAACAGATCATGAGGCTGACAGCAGAAAACAATGATCCATAAACTTGACACAGTGTTCTTGGTTTAAAGCCCATTAATGCAATCAGGCTACATCTGCTATATTTATTTCTGTGCAGTAATCTCAAAATGAACTGAATGCTAACTGCCCCTCTAATAACCATGTTTATGTTTTTGTTTACACCCTATACATTTCAGCACCGTCCCATTTTAAACATTGTCATACATCGCCACCCTCATACTCTACTATTCCTACTCATACTCTTATTACAGGTATCTAGGTTACCATGGTTGCTAAGTGAGGTTGCCCACCATCGGGCAGTGCTGAGTTCAGAGTTCATTTCAGCGTTATGATCCTGAGTGGTGGTGATCATGTTAAAGAATAAAAGTTTGTTTCTGTTTTCAGCTTCTTATGTTCTCTTCTTTTAGTGCTTTTAATTTGGGGGTTTTGCACATTCTACTTTTCTTCTTCTCTGTTTTGTTCCTTTGGCTGGTTCCATGTCAGCTATCACTGTGCTATCAGTCCATAGCTAGCCTCTTGAAAATGAACAAAATTACGTGCCTAACTAATGCAGAAGATGGATGAAACTGTCCATCTGCATATCCATATTCTGCACAACTGGACCTTTGAGCTGCGCCCTCTAGTGGAATCCTCTGGTCACAGCATGTGTGTGAACAATTACGCTCACAAAGTTAAAAAACAAGTATATTTAGTCTCTTATTGCACTGCACAGGACAAACTTATCATTTGTTTTGTTTTTTAGACTAATTTTTGATTTGTTTACCACCTTTTTTCAGGTTTGCACAGAGGGGGGGTCGTTTTAGGTGGTCAGAGAGGGGATGCCAATCGTGATCAGGATTTGGTTTTTAAAGCAGACAAAGATGAAGATTTCCAGATTGCCAAAAGATGCCTGATGCTAAACTTTTTTCCAAGTGAAGAATAAATGCATCATTACACGATGTAAGAAATCTGATGGGACATTAATGGATAACTAAGCCCTGAGACGGCACCAGAACAGCTGATAAACACATAAATCTGAGATTTCTGGGGGAAACCTCTGAGCTAGATTCACAAATGTAAGTTCAAACGTTACTTTCCACAAACAAGCTGCAGGTTCATCTTCTCCAGCGGCATTGTCAACTTCTGTCGGGTCAGAGGCAACTGGGCCGTCACACAGACCCATCGGTATTAAAGACATATGAAGAACGGATGGTCTGGGCTCTAAATCAGACAAAGCAACATAAAACGAGGGGCAGCCAGACGGTTATTGGTAATGTGTCTGAAAGCAGGCTTAGTGATGGCATGAGGTTGCTGCAGTGCAAAGCTCTTCTCTGACGGCAGCATTAAAGTAGTGAAGTTCAGTTCTCTGTTGCACATCCAAACATCTGTTTGCATAAACAGTTCACAAATATGACATTATTGGATGTAGTGATATTAGAAAGTAAAAAAAATAGCTAAATAAGGGCTGGAATGCAAAACTGGAGGAAGTGTTTGGTTCTGTGTCTGCAGTGGAAAACGTTTGATGTTAATGTGTCTTTGCTTTTTCAGTCCTCAGAGTTGTTGGTTCAGTGTCCGTGCACGAGGCTCCGCTTCATCCTGCAGCTCTTCATCAACACATTCAGGGCGAGGGTCCCGTGCTGCAGGAGGCCACAGATTTGGACGATGGACTTGGAAGGTAGTGTCCAGGTTCTGTTTTGTCCTCCTCTCGGTCTTGTTTGCCTTTGCCTGCCCCTGCTCCCTGCCCCTCCAGGCCCTCAGAGTTCTCCAGCATCTCTTGGATGAGAGGAGGCATGGAGCCGGGGATCTCCATCTTCAGAGTGATGACTCGTTCTGCTCCTGTAACGCGGAACAACAGCAAATTACCGCCAGGGGACTCTCATCGGTTTGTAGAGGGAACTGTGTGTGTGTGTCTCACCCTTCACACTGATGCTCCTGAGGTCAGTAATCTTCATCAGTATCTTGGGGAACATGCAGGGTTTATCAGGCCTCCTCCTCCTCACGTAGAGCTAAACAATGATCATGAAAACAAATAGAATGTGTATAATTCTGTGTTTTTAAACACAAATCAGATGATCTAAAACATGACTCAGCTCCTTTCAGAACAAGCTTCATCTGAATTAGCCGCGTAAGAACCTCTTTGTAAGTTGTGTAAGCTTGTGCAGGATGTTTGTTACATTTTCACACTGAACACTGTGACGACTGGTCTACCAGTCTGCCTGCTGGTGGGAGTGGTGGGCGATGGGAGAGTAGCTCACCTGTGTGACACGAAGTGTTTACATATCCACATGAGAATGAGATCAATAAAAACTATGCAGAGACGTTTTACTCATTATTATATAAATAAATGCAACATTTAAAATAAATATATGAGCATGAATTATTGAACTAAGGGAAGATTATTGTGCAATCCCCTTCACATCTGATTCTACAACAAAGCCCGTTATTGTTCCTGGAACTTCATCTCTCCCAAACACTCCAGCTTTAGCAGATTTCCTTCAGTCAGTCTGTTCGGATGGAAAATGAGCTGATATTTATAAAATTGACTTGAAGAACAAAAGAGATGAGGACGCTGAAATGCTGACTGGATTAATTCTTTTATAGAAAACATCATTATTACGTCGCTACATAATCTTATGTTAGCTAAAAACTGAATAAATCAGCAACCCCGTTTCATGTTGTTCGAGGTTGAAATGTATTAAAATGTTAACAAAAATATCAACATCCAAATTTATCATGTCTTTTAAAACTTAACTTTCAGCCAAACAGGAGATATTAAAACATTTCTTTATAGAACTTTATTCCACAGCTTCACAGAGATGAGGAGGACTGGATGAGATGGAGCGTGGAGCTGCAGCAGAAACAGGGAAGCTTTCTGAGGATGGGACATCGGCCAGACGATCTGCAGCAGCAACACGTTCATGTTTTCATGCTGATGGGAAACTGCATCAGCTGCATCCAGCAGAGGAACCCTGGAGTTTCACCAGGACCAGAACACGTCCCATTAATGCTGCTGTTTGTGAGGCTTTGTATCTTCCAGGATGTGTAACTCCAACTAAATAAAACTCATCAGTTTCACAGGAAAAAAAAATATGTGGTTCATAGCTGCACCGTGGCGCAGTTGGTTAGCTCTGTGGCCTCACAGCCTCTCTCTCTTCCTCCCACAGTCCACACACATGCACCTTGGAGATTTAGGGAATCTAAATTGCTCATAGGAGTGTGTGTGTGTGTGTGCATGGTTGTTTGTCTGTGTGTGTTGGCCCTGTGATGGACTGGTGACCTGTCCAGGGTGTACCCCGCCTCTCGCCCATTGTGAGCTAGGATTGGCTCCAGCCCCCCCGCGACCCCGTTCAGGGAACAAGCGGTAGAAAATAAATGGATGGATAGATATGTAATTAATAATATATAGTTTACAAGCAGGAAATAAAAATGATGTACTAATACAGCCATGAACAAAGGAGATTTCTAACATTCAACAGAAATATGAGAATAAAATACTGCAAATAACTACAATAAATAAGCGAGATACAGGCTTAACTCTCTTACTAAATGGCTCTGAAATTAACAAGCCTCTAGTCCAACCCACTGGCTTTGAATGACAGGGGGGCGGGGGTGGGGGGGTGGGGGGGTGGAGCCACTCCCAGCTGACATCGGGCGAGAGGCGGGGTACACCCTGGACAGGTCGCCAGTCCATCACAGGGCCAACACACATAGA
>JBAMHV010000022.1:1705068-1715867 GCA_037177535.1 Pseudomugil gertrudae
CGGTGACGCAGCACCGGGAGCAACTGGGGGTTCAGTGTCTTGCTCAAGGACACTTCGACATGTGGACGCCAGAGCCGCGATTTGAACCGCTAACTTGCCGGTTAGGAACTGACCCGCTCTACTACATGCCCCAACGTGCTAACTGCATCTGAGATGTAGCTTTTAGGCCTGTAACAGTGACCTTGTGACCTCTGGGAAGATCTGCTGATGTCCTGAATGTGTTCAGTTTGAGAGCCAAACAGAGTGATGGACTCCACATACCTCAGACATGAAATTTTAACCTTGCCCAGATAGATGGACAGCAACAGTAGCTTCTCCAAGATCCTTTCTAATGTCTTTCCTCCTGGAAAGTGTGTTAACACACGCTGGAAGGCTAGCGAGCAGCAAACTAGCAAAACGTCTGCTTCTCTGGAATTTAATATTTTTGCGCTTCAGAAGTCTTAAAAGTAAAAACTGAAACAAAAATATGTCTGACTCGTGTGTTCACTGCCGTAAATGACCCCGTAAAACATCTCCATGAGTTGCAAAAGTGCTGGAACCTCCTAAACATCAGCTCAGAGGAATTTTAAGCCATTTTTCTGCACAGAAAGTTTCAATCTGCCAGAACATCCAGCATCTTCCTTACATGGTCATTTACAGTAACCAGTCAAAAGTCTGGAGACACGTTCTCGTTAAAACCGTCCGTCTGGAACTAGATTTACTCAGAGAAATGATCCAATGTCACATATCTGGATGCATTTCTCAACACGTTCCTTTCAGGTTGAAGTAAGTCTGGTGTTTCCAATCCAGAAACTTGTGTGAGTGTGCTTTCAGTTAAAGATGGAGACAAAAGTTTATCCTGCAAAGATCCTGCAAGTATTAATATTCAAATAGTCCAATAAGGAGTCAGAAAACAGCAAAATGCTGTTGGAATGATACTTTGTGGACAACTAAACCCAAAGCAGAAGTTCAGGACTTGTTTGGAGCAACACTGCACCACACACAGTGGTGGTAGTATCATAGGTTGCATTCACACCTGGGTAGTTTGCTAGATGTACCTGGGGAGCTGGTATGGTTACATTGCTGTACTCACATCAATCAGACCCTTTAAATAAAGCGCTGTCCTCCCCACCGGAGGACGTTCTGTGTCAAGGATTACCGAAGGAGAAGACTAAACACACAACAAAGAAGAAAACAGGTTTGTCTTTTGGTTAATGCAGAACATGGAGCTGCATCAGAACCTACAAGTTTGGGTCGATCCCATTTCTATCAAAACTTCTTCCACATCCACTGTGAGACATTGTCCCCATCCAGAGCCGCCTGTCGTCCCACATCAGCACACAAAGCACCTCGCTTTGTAGTCTGCTTCCTGTGTTTGGTCCGCTTACAGTAGGAAGAGTTGGGAAACTTGTGTGCGGATTGAGTCCGCTTCTGTGATCTGAATCAGAATTTGTTTGCACGTTCACAACATCTCGAATGAAGCGGACTTTCCAGGAAATCGGATCAGGATGCTGCCTGCTGGGAAAGAGCCCACAGACGGGCCTTATGGGATGACCCGCCCTCCTAACAGAATAAACTTTACAAAGATCAGAATGCCTGGCTGTAAATAAATCCAGCTTTAATTTGATTCAGTAGATGATGAACGACTGATGATGATTCAGTGTTAGCTGAATTCTGCCACAATGCACTTTTGATATGATGCAGGATCCAGAAATGCAGGTGAGATGATTTTACAGCTGATCACAATCTCTTGGGATTGGAAAACAAATAAAATGTGGAAATCTGTAGCTAATCCATGCTGCGTAGGTAAGGGGCCCAAAGAAAATACCCCCCTTCTGTAATCTCCAACCAGTCTGCCCATGCTCCTCTGACCTCTGACATCAACAGCTGGATATTTCCCTCCTTCAAAACAGTCTCTGTAAAGCCTTCAGGCGGCTGTGTGTGGAAATCCCAGTAAATAGTCCCACCAGCAACATGCTACGGAACCACCTTCCTCACAAGTTTCAGCTTCCGCATGTCTGCATGAGGAAATGTGCCGGGTTGCTGCCATGCCATTGGCTAATTAGATATCCGTGTTAACAAGCAACTGGGCAGGTGTGTGTGTAAACTTATGAACAGATCCTCATGGACCCAGTCCTGGTTCATCTTCATCATCACTGTAATTTATCGGTTCGGTAAGGAGGTTTTAGTGTTAGTGTGCGACTGCTTTGGGTTTAGTGGAATCTCTCTGGGGGTCTCCAGCCGGTGGTCCTTTGGTTTTTAGTGTCCTTCCCTTTCATGATGCTGAACCTCTGAGAAGTGGAACGAAAGATTAGCTTCCTAATGTGGCACTAAACTGCTCCCTGCGGCCAGTCATCCATGGCTCCATTCCTGATGAGCAGAGCTGCCCCCCCACCTCCCCCCAGGCTCAACACATCAAACCTGTCCTTTCATTTTTGTTGGGGGCTGCAAAGTGATTCATTTTGAGTTCCTGACCCTTCAGATTTTTTAAAAAGCATCCACACCTCCTACCCCACTCTGCCTCATTTAACCTCTAACACACTCCCATCCCCTCCCCCTGCTTTAGTAGCCATACCAAACATTCCACTATGGAGCAGATTCAGCTCCCCTCCACTGCTCTGCTGTGTTTACAGAGAGGGAGAGAAATACAGGGAAAGATCCTCCTCCTCCTCGTCACACCATCCCTCCATATTTCCCTCTCCTCATCTCTCCCGTTTGCTTTTGCTCTCTTCTCACTGACTCACGAGCCAGCAGCTCCCTGCAGCTCCGTCTGACCTCTTTTAACTCCTCTCACTTCTTCTCCCCCTCTGTTTCTAAGGGCCTCTGTTTTCATCTGTCTGTGTATGAATCTCTTCCCACCTCTGTGTTAGCATGGATGTGACACAGAGGCAGCCGTGTCCGAACAAAATGCTGCTTTTATCAACACTATTTGTCTACTTCTATAATATAACAGGCAATAAATTAAGCTAAATCAAGTCTTGTGATCACCCTTTAAGCCCTAGTTTGCCATTTGGTCTCTGCAACAAGTGACATAGAAGAGTTCACCTGCAGGAGGTTTGAGGTTTGTCCAACAGTACAGTACAGTAAGAACTTTTCCTCATATCAGCATTCACTGTGAATCCATCTGTCCCAGCTTATATTCTATCTGTATAAATGAAATACAACATTTCATCTGGTGGGAATAGTGGGGCTGAAGGGAGAAAATGTTGCTACAGTCCATGTACAGCAACTCTTTCCTGTGTTAGATGAGCTTTCTGTGTCACATGTCTGATGACATCACATCATTAAAGAATAACGGGCATCGCTGTGTTTGCTCATCAGAGCCGTGCACAGAAAGCTGAACCATGTTGTGAGCAGGTTTACCATTTTAAAACATTTTAAACTCAATATAAAACAGTTTTCCTGTTAAAACACTCGTGTTGGGATTTACTAGTGAAGCAGAGAAACTCATAGGTTTCGCTGAAATCCTTCATCATGTTGAGGTGTGAACAGGATGAGGCCCTGAAGGGAAACATGTGCACACAGAAAAACACATCACACACACTGCAAGGTGTTTATGGATGTATGGATGCATCACACGTGTAGTAATTCAGACAAAACTGAACCCAGCTGGTGAATGAAGAAAGGAGACTGAGAGAAGAGAACATGTGAACAGTGGCTTCTTTATAGAGGCATGGACACAGTGCAGGAGAGTTTGCCTGTTCAGAGGCTTGTGTGGGTCCAACTCGACCAACCTGCACCCGACTCAAACACATACATCCATCCATCCACCCAACTATCAATCCACCCACCCACCCATTCATCCATCCATCCACCCAACTATCCATCCATCCATTATCTGCATCACATTTCAATTCAGGTCACAGGTTGCTGGAGTCTATCCCAGCAATCACTGGGCAGGTCAGGTCACCAGTCCATCACAGGGGCAGTGCAGAGAGACAGACAACACACACATTCACTCCTAAGAATAACTTTGAATGACCAATCAACCTGGTTGCTGGTTCAAGCCTCGGGCAGTGGCATTTCTGTGTGGAGTGTGCATGTTTTCCACACAGGCCGCTGGTTCAAAAAGCTGCACGTAAGTACTGTCCAATTCGGTCTTGAATTGGACAGAAATGTATGCACTAAAATGTATTTACCTGCAAACCAGGGTCTGGTAGACTACCTGACCTGTTGGAGAACTCCCAAGTATTCTACTCTGAAGTATACTGGAACAAAATCGGCTTGGACAGAGTTGTCACCAAAAAACTAATCTCAAGTCCTAAATATCTTTAAAAGGACTTTAAACAGTTGTATCTGTGTTGTTTGGACTGTGAAAAAAAAAGTGATTTACACACAGGCAAAAAAACATCTGAATTAAGCTGCAGTGTGAAAGAAGCCTTAGGGCTAGACCCACAGTCCCTGCTGCACCTGCATAAAGGTTGTAATGTACAGGAGAAAATATAAAGACTTAAATGAGTCACCTGGTGTGATTTATGGAGAACAGATGTAAATGCTGTGTTTGATGTGGACTTAGTAGCTGCATAGGGAAACGGAGGAACTGGAGTGAACATCAACATCCTTTTATTCTGTTCTATTTTTATTCTATTTCATAAATATTTAGATTTTTCTTCTACTATTAAAGGATGCAGGTACAAAATACACATTTCACTGTACAATTATGCTGTGTATAACTGTGCATGTGACGAATAAACCTCTTTGACTTGACTTTGACTTTGATTTGATGGTGCAGACATCTACAACAGCTTAAACTTACTGGCACTGCTGACGTTCACAAACACATAAACCAAACAAACTTTCCTGACATTGTAAATACAATGAAACAGGATTAGAAAATACTGTGTTTTGTATCACCTGTACTCTGCCTCTCTGAGCAGCAGCAACATGCTCATTTTGTCCCCCATGATAAAGACAGCTTACAGTGCCTGTATAAGTCTCTGCAGTAAAAGAAAGCCTCTAGTCCTCATTTCCATGAAATTTTGGTGTTGAACAGACACATTTCTTTACTAAATAGGTATAAAATGTAGGTGGCTGCATGGGTTGAGAATTCGGGTACGTTTCATCATATTTATTTAACTTTTGTTTTACCAGGAAAAGCTTTAGGAACTAGGAGCATTTAGAGAGCGCAGACCTTCGCCAGGCCATTCCAACGGTTTTTTACCCAATGATTCAGGAAGTGTTTGTTGTGCTGGGATGCTGGCTCAATGACAAAGTATCTTCAGTCATTCATCATGTGCTAAAGCCCTAAAATCTAATCACTTATTCCTGATTCCATTTCTCACATTTCCTGAAAATGTAATAAAAATCGGGACAAAACCCTTTGAGTCGTGCGGCTGTCAGAGAGACGAGCCAACCCCATAAACACAAACTCCACCTTGCAGAAAAACTCTTGCTTACAATGTTGGCCTGATAAGTAGCAGAAAGCAGAATCTGCCAGGTTGATCTCATATATCAGATGACTTTATGCTGATTATGCTTCGGTGTATGGTGACACTGCAGCTGCCACTGAGGCGGTGTCTGGAATAGAATAAAAACACAACACAAAGGCAACAATCAGACGGTAAAATAAGGAAGTTGTACCTCCAGGACAAGCTCCCAGTGAACTAAGAGCTCCTGAATTGGATTTAAATAAATCCTAGGGACCGGAACCAATGCATGACCTGGTTCTGTTTAGTCCACTTTAAAAGGAATGCAAGTCCACTTCCACAGGGAGCCCGGCTCATTTGGTGCAGCGTGAAAGCCAAAGTTTTAGTTCACTTCCAGGTGAGAGCAAACGGAGCATCCAGCCAATCAAAGAGAGGATGTAGAGCACCATGCCTGCTATCTCACTGCTGCAACAGAAACCGGAAACGGCCCGACTAGATGCTCCTCTATTGCTCATTTGCAGTAAACGCGCAGCACAAAGATCTTTTTTTTTATCCCAAAAGCTGTTTTTTCTTAAAGAGAATGAAAATCTTTATCCTGCAATCTGTCTGATGAAATATCCAGGATGACAAAGAGGCCGGCATGTAAGCATGTGCAGCAATCAGGGCGGTTCACTGGCCTCCAGCCATGGTGCACACCCATTTGACAGTAGTTTGCATCAGATTTGGTGAACAGCTTACCCTGACCCAGACTAACACTTGTGCCACTGTTAGATCTGAACTTACTGACCTGAGCGTATAAACAGGCTGCCATGACCAGGAGCAAAAATGACCAGACTTTAAAGGTTTTAACCTTGCATTGACCTGCGTAAACCCTGGGGCTCAAATTAATCCGCCCTTTCTACTCTGTTAATAAAATGTTATGGCCAGGCATTACACTTTATTTTTAGCTTGTGCTGAATATTTGAGGTTGTTTACATTTAGAGGCTCTCGTACAGTTTGTTTTCCCTGCTAAATGCTGTTAAGCCTTATTACATGCAGAATACAGCAACAAAGGCATTCCTGCTGGTATTGTATAATGACAGTAAAGCTGACCTTTCCTCTCACCTTGTAAAAGCTTAGCATGTGGACACAGATTGTGGCAGTGATAACAGGCAGACAATAGCGGCTGATTGAAGAAGGTTAAGCTTCAGCTAAAGAGGAGCCATCATGACCCGCTGTCCTCTGATCTCAGCAGTCTCCAAATCCTTTTGTATTAAAGCCCCAGCTGCTGGAATCATGGTTTCATTTGGGAATTTGGTGATGAAAAGATCTTCTTTATGAAGCTGGGATCTGTCTTTGCTCTGAAATCTTTTCTTTTCTTTGACAGATTATTTGTCTGTTTATTCATTACCTAATTCACCAAACAAAAATTTTCAATAGTTGTAGTTGCTTCTTTTACACCAAATACTGAATAAATAATGTGTATGACTATTTAGCCCTTATTTTCACATCAGGAGAGGGTGGGTTTCCCCAGCTGTGTGCTTTAAAGTAGCGCTTCAGGGACCCCCGTCCTGCTTGTTTAGAGCTAACCCTACTTTAGCACACCTGACACGGCTCATTGGTACATTTGTGAAGAACTAGACGACATAAATGTAAAATTGATTTCTAAAAATATTTTTATAAAAACCTTTTAGGCAATAACGTTGATACATTGTACTGTTTACTGAGCATTATTGCAAAAGTAATATTTATATATACCCCTTTTTTTTGGCAAGCCTGAAACTTTTTTTATTGGACCTCCACTTATTCTTCACCAGTAACACAATACTAACATCTTAACAAGTCGTCTTTACTACACATCCAAAAATAGGTAAAAATGGGAGAAAGTGCACACAAGACTTTAAAAAGTGACTGCTATGTTTAATTAATGAGACCAGCTTCCTGATTGGCTGGTTAAAAGGATTAGAGGAGTCACTCTGGAGGAGTGATGGTTGATATCAGTGTGTGCATGTGTAAACATGCACGTACCGGTATGTAAGAAAACCAACAATAAATCAAGCTGAGTTCAACAAAGAATTTTGTACCCCAGCACGTACTGTACTAGCAAATACGTAATGTAGAAATACTGTGTTTACAAGTTTTTTGTTTGGGACTTTCTGATTGGGGGCTGCACGGTGGCACAGTTGGTTAGCTCTTTGGCCTCATAGCAAGAAGGTTGCCAGGTTGATCCTCGGTTGGGGCGGGGATCAAACCGGGAATCTTTCTGTGTGGAGTTTGCATGTTCTTCCCATGTTAACGTGGGTTCTCTCCGGGTACTCCGGCTTCCTGCCACAGTCCAAAGACATGCACCTTGGGGATAGGCTGATTGGAGACTCTAAATTTCCCATAGTAGTGTGTGAGTGTGCATGGTTGTTTGTGTGTGTGTTGGCCCTGTGATGGACTGGTGACCTGTTCAGGGTGTACCCCACCTCTCGCCCGTTGTAAGCTAAGATTGGCTCCAGCCCCCCCGCGACCCCGTTCAGGGAAAATGGTAGAAAATGGATGGATGGATTTTCTGATTGGTTGTTTACTTCAGTCTACTTTATAGCTCCTAAAATCTTAACATGCACAAGAATATTTGTTGTTACTGCTGGCAAAAAAGGTCAAGCAGCAGGGAGGAAGAGGAGGGGTGGTGATGAAGAGAACAAACCAGTATATCAAAGAAATAATAAAAGTACTGGCAAATGGCAGCCTGAATGTTCCTTTGTGGACTCGCTGCTCTGGGCCTGACCTGCAGCCAGCAGTCTGCGGGAAGCTTTTAGTTCCTTCAGTGATTATCTGAAAGGTGATGAATTAAAAGTGCTGCTGCGTCGTTTTTTTTCCTCTGATTTTATCCTGAGTGTTCTCACCACAGCTTGAGACTCAAATCTCTCTGCTGCGTTTCCACTTGTCCCATTACTTGTATTTAATGAGGTTCAATGAGATCAAACTAATATATTAAAGTGCAAAGAAGCCACATGTTATTTGAGTACCTTTAAAGTTTAGATACAAGTTCTCTCAGTAGATATCTCTGAGCGATGTGATAGCATGGTAGCATCCCAGAAATACCCAATAAATCTCTGGAACCATGCTGTTTCACGACCAGGCGCCTATTAGGCAGGATGGTTTTTCACGGTGCAGCGAGAAGAAAAAGTCATAAAGGTGGTGGTAGTTGCAAATAACAGAGGCTCTCTTCTAAACTATCTGCTGTTTTGTTTACATGTGACCACCATTTAAGTCTATATTGCAATGTTACAATGCGTCAACATGTACAGCCCTATTTGCTTTATTATTGCTAGGATTTCATGGCAGCCATGACACATACATGAACACGTGGCCTCATCTGTTATTAGTGCACAGCAGGACTCGTTGGTCGACAGGAAGCACTGCACAAACTGCTTCCCATCACAGATAACACCAGTACGAGCCGGTGATGGGGCAGAGGATCTGCTCCAGCAGGAGGTTGCTCTCAATGAACTGCTCCACTGAGAGACTCTGGAGGTCCTTCACACCCAGGCCCATCAGACCTTTCAATGCATCACACATACACTGACTGCTGTTTTTACACTTTTTACTGTGTTTTTATCTTAAACCGCACACTGTGTGCTACTTATTTTACTTTGTAGCTCTGATTATATCTATCTATCCATCCATAACAGCTGGGATGCTTCCAGGTGGGACTGAGGGGTAAGTGTGCATTCACTCAAACCCTTCTGATGCCCCATCAGACAACACTACAAGGTAGAAAACAAAAGTGATAGACGAAGTGAATCCTATCTGTGAAACCAGGAGCCTTTTGGCAAAGATTATGCTCGTTACGCCTCCTGCAATTGCACATTCAGATCCTGTTTATACCTGCAAACAACAATGGTGGACCTTTAACTCTCCTATGACCAACGCTCTGACATTTTTATTTGTGCAAATACTTCAGGAGTTACGGTGCTGATGCTCCCACTACAAATGTGTTACAAATGTGTGAATCTGGCCTGTGATTGGATGGTCAAAGTGCGGGGAACCCAAAGTCTACCGCAATGACAATAAAATGAGTAAAGAGTTCAATTTTTTCCAACAGTTAAAATCTGTTTTATGGTTTGGAGGTTATGATCATATAAAGTGCGCATGTCACATCCTGTCAGCACTGACAGGTCTGTCTTAAGAGCTTAATCAGCAGCTGGTCTAATGTGGTCTGCCTGGGCTAAGAACTCTGCACATGTAGCAAATCACAGCATGGTTTATTTACATGTGATATCGACACCTTAAAGAAATTCTAACATTAGATCTGTTGTCATCCAGGAATTGACCAATCAGAAGAGAAGACACATCAACCACAGTCTCCTCCTCTGGAATAAAAACTCCATGGTAGAGCGAGTGAGACCGAGTCAGCCGAGCGTGCAGTAGAAAGTGCACTGGTCTGTGCAGTGATGACATTGGACCACCGGTGTCTGGAGGGATCAGCTCTCGTGAGGGTGATTCTCTGCTTGCACATACTATGTTATTCTCTCCTCCTCACAACGTGCGTCTTCCCTAACTCATATCACATACAACTCTTAGTGTTTACCATGTGTGTGGCTGGATTTTAATCTGCAACCTTTAGAACAAAATAAAAACAATACCATAGTCTTTCACATGAGCCCAGAGCAGGCTATCACACCACACGTATGTATGTTTGGGTTGTGTTTACCCACAACCTTAATAAGTAAACAAAAACAGCAATGAAGTTTATTGTCTATTTAGCTTTAATTTAGACCAGGGATGTCTAAAGTTGATCCTCAAGGGCCGCTGTCCTGAAGATTTTTGATGTATCCCTGTTCCAACACACCTGGCTTCCATTAAACAAACACAAAAGCCAATGAAGTTCAGCATAATGCTGATTAGCTTGAGTCAGCTGTGTTGGACCAGGGATACATGGAAAACCTGCAGGATGTGGCCCTCGAAGACCAACTTTGGACACCCCTGATTTAGATAAAGCATCATGGAAATGATCAAAACAAGACCCTAACCAAGTGAAAAACGTCATTCCCAAACCCTGAAATCCCTTAAATGATTGACATGATCTGGTGTTGATGCCACCAAGAAGTTTGCAAGTAAATTTTCAGAAAAACCTCTGATATGAATTTCATTGCATCTAGTTTCACATGGAACCCTGAAGTATACGTGATCAATATTATAATGATATTGATTGGAACAAGTCACAGGTTTGACCCTCATCTGGGTATGAGTCCAAACAGTGGCCGTCCTGTATGTAGTAGCACTGTGCATGCCCTGTGTTTGGGTGCACCCCCCTCCCTAAACCATCAAATACACCTCACACAGATGACATGTGTCACATAGCATTGTAGCCAGGTAATCATTATTATGCTCCACTCTGTTTGATCAGCTACACTAAAGGTGCTTTTCCATCAGTACCTGTGCGACGCGACTCTACCGGCCCGGGCAGTACGATATTGTACTGGACTG
>JBAMHV010000022.1:1760797-1778036 GCA_037177535.1 Pseudomugil gertrudae
GGGAGATAAAAACAAGACTAAGCCAAAAGTTAATTATAATGCAAGGAATATGATTTTAGTAATAGAAAAATATATTCTTCTTATATTTATTGTTTAACTCATTACTCACACTTCAGCATTATAGAGGATTTAAAGCTGCTTGTTTTGAAACATTATTTGACAAAATTAAATAAATTTAATAAATTTTTAAAGACAGTGAAGCAAACACAACAGAAATTCATAATTCAGGTGAATTCCAATCAAGCAGATTACAGAAAGATACTTTATAAAGTGTAACATTATTTATATGAAGCTACAGTATCTTCTGCAAATCAAAGATAAGTTAAATATTTACATTTCAGATAAAAAGAATAGAGGGTCTAACCTTACTAATGTAGATTTTGAATAATATTCAAAATTCATTTGAGATTTTCAGTCAGATCAAGGTTTGACTACGAGGTGAAAATTATGTATTGTTTTCGCTATGTAATACCAATTTTATCATTTTTGATGCAGAAAACAAATTTAAACGACACTTATCCTGGTTACACGTGTAAATTTTATGACATCATGTTTAATGCCCTTAGTGAATGTGGAACATCAATTCGTAAAAAAATATTGAAGTGCTGCAGGTTACTACAGCTCTTGATTATTTTATATAACCATTTAAAGTGTTTGGTTGATAATTCAATAGAAAAATCTTTTAAACGTATTAAAAAGGAATTTTATTTTATTTTGAGAATGATAACAATATAATATATTTATTAAATCGTGACAAAATCAATAACAAAAACTTAAAGGACATAAGTGAAAAAACAATTTTATCAAATCGAATCTGATTCAGTAAAAGAAGATGAGATTTGTACTTACAGATAAGAATTAATGTAATATAAAATGGAGAAGAAAGTTGGGAAATTGTTAAAAATTCAACCGGTAGAAAATATATAAACACATATATGGATTTTGGTCTTTCTTGTGAAAACTGGGATGTGTATGACAGATAAATCAGTTTCATGTGAAAGATTATTCAGTTCGGCTGGTTACGTAGGTTATAAAATACTTTCCTCGCTTGATGTGTAATGTGTAAATTAAATTTTATATCTACGTAATTGTCTTTTGAATAATAAATGAAATAAAAATTTTTATTCTTCAATTTACAAATATAATATGATAAACACATGTTCATCCTTTTCGGTAACATGCATTGGGTTAAAATGCGTTTCGGTACCAGGCTTTTCGGTAAAACTAATTTCGGTACCGATTTTTTCGGTAACAGGCGTTTCGGTACCAGATTTTTTTAAAAATACACTTATTAAAATTTTAATGTTTATTAATATGTTTTAATTAAAAAAAATTATATTTGGAAATGAGCGTGAAAAGTTGAGACAAATATATTAAATCGGTGGTTCTTAACAGAGGGATGCAAAAACTTGGGCCAGAATTCTTAACCCGATACTAACGGACCCAATGGTATCCATGACGATCTGATCTCGTTCAAAATAAAATCCTAAAAAAAATTAATTTTAGTATTTTATTATTTAGAAAAAGAATATAATTTAAGAATTTATTTATATATAAAAAATTGAATTTTTATATTTTCCTATTTTTTTGATTTTTATTAGTTGTATCTTTTCGGTTCTAAATTTTCAGGTTTTTAAGTTAAATGTGACTAAATATGAATGTAATAATTTTTTCATTTTGATTTAAAATTTTAATGGCGCCCGCAGCGTTACTCAAATAAGGATTGTTTCTTCTGGGTGAAAAAAGATTTAGAATAACTTTATTTAATTTAATCGAAAATTTAAAAATTTGACATATCAATTCAATTGTTTTTTATATCTTACAAAAAATTAATAATAGCGTACTTTAAAATTTTTTAAAAATATTTTTACTCTTTAAAAACGTTAATTCTTCTATAGATTTTGCAAATATATAAATCAATTATTTAAAACAAGAAAAATAAAATGTTTATTAGATTTTTGTTACCGAAAAGCCTGTGAATCAATTATTATTCGTTGAAAAGTATTGATCAAGGTGTTTAAAATAAATCTGCGGGAAAGAATTAAAGATAAAGAAAATATAGATTCTTTAAATAATTGTGAGAACACGATTTGCAATAATATACCATTTGACCCACAAACATGTGAATTTTAATTGCCTTGCATCATCTTGCACAAATATAATAATGGTTTGGATAGAAGCCTGAACTATAAATAAATAGCAATTATCCCTATGTATCAATTGAATAAACTGTTAAAAAAGGTCAAGTATCTAGAAAACACGATGCAAGAATTCATTGTAATAATTTGTAAAATTTAATCTTTTATCGTAAAATATTTATAGAATCCTCATTGATTTTACGCTTCTGTTTACAATCGCGATCAAACACTACTTATGTAAATTTTCGTATTGTTGAAAACTTGAGCTAATTTATGAAATGATAAACAGTTTTCCTTCAATTATTTTTAAATTCAAGGATTAGCATAACTGGAGTGTTTAAGATGACTCATCGTCTTTCCTTAAAGGGTTTGCTTATTCAATCACTTATTTTTTTGAGAAAAAACAGAATCATTCAAACTAAGATCCCCTGTATTAACAAAGTAACCCACTTCTGAAAATTCATAATAGGACATAGATTTTATCAAATTTTTAATATTGTCACTTTGGACTAAATCAGGAGTCGGCAAACGGTCGATCGCGATCTACCGGTTGATCTTTGGCACTTTCAAAGTGGATCGCGAATATTTTAAGATATTTAAAATTATAATTAAAAATTTTTAAATTAAAAGTGTTAAATAACGTGCTAAAAATTTTTGCAAATGATAAACCATGATTTAAAATTAAACTTATAATACGTACAGCTTACAATGTCGAGAAATCTTTTGAGAAGAAAAATATAGTAGTTACATCATGTGGGAAATTAATTATGTTTTGTATTAGGACCTTCGATTAAGAATTTTTATTTTCTGTAATTTTGAAAAATTTTCCCGATAAAAGTTATTTTGTTTATATCATCTCGTTATCTTTTAAGACACTAGTTTTTAATAAAACTGATTGTTGATAGTAGACCATAATACTTTGTTTTTAAATCAAGTGTATTCAGCTGAAGGAGCGGAGTAAACAGCGTGAAATAAAATTATTTATTTAATAATTAATTTTTTAAAAGCCCATTTTAGTTAGTAAATATATATATATTTCTTATGTTAAACACATACAGTTTTAAATATTATTACGCTATATTGTAAAACACAAATACTTTTAGGCAAAAGAGTAATTTCGCGATAATCAAGGTCAATTAAACCCAGTATATTTAAATTATCGAGTTATCGTGCGTATTTAATCATTCAAAAACTGTTTTTAAAATAATGACACAATAGTTAAAAAATATAAAACTTCATTTAGATAAAAAGGCACATTTTTAAATGTTTATTTATACTAAAAAACATCACACAATGTCGTCGGTAGAATATAAAACAAATGAATATGAAAAAAAAACTTTATTTTAGTCAGTTTATTGTTGCCTATTCTGCAACAAGCACGGTGGCAATGCCCTTAACACTAATATTTAAGTACTGAAACTACGAAATATATTTAGTATAATATCGAATCTATTATTCCCTTTGGATAGTGGCAAGCAAAAATTTTCAATTACATTTGATGGCCTAACATTGAAAAGACAGTATAAAATATGTAGTTATGATCAAAATTGGGATTTAAAAAAACTGCAAAAATAAAAACTAAAATTTCTAATTTATAATTTTTTTACATTTTATTTAATTACAAAAATGTTTCCACAATTAGTTGCTTTAACTTGTTTATATTTACTGATTTCTCTTCAAAATTTAAAGTTATTTGATTTTGTTAAAAATGTCATTTTTGCTATACTTAAATGCTTACTGTAAAATTCTAAAGTTGTATTGAAACTACTTAATGAATTATATAACCTTTCAGTAAGAGTTATTTTAAAATTAAAACTATTTATTGTTAAAACAAGCAAAGAAATTTATATTTTTGAATCCGAATTGCTGAATCAAATGAAGAGCCGAACTAAAAAGCATCAATATAAAATTTCAATGGGATCTGGATTGCTGAAGTGATGGAACTGATGTAGATTCGGATTAAGACAATATTTATGTCATGTTTTTCAGCTACTTTCAGTTCATATGTTTGAACATTAAAAATTGAAAAAATATATAAAACGTTGCTACCAAAATGTTCACAAGCTTTAAAAATTCTGCTTCGATCGAGCTAGGTGATCAGATGTTCTAAAATTTAATTGGTAATTTGGTAAAGAGAAATAATTTTCATATTTTTAAAGATTCTTAAACTTTTATTCATTTTCATTAATAAATATCTAAGGTTTCATGTTGCAAAATGTTAATTTAATGTACATTATGACTTTTTCCAAAAATATATCAATTTTAGTTTTATCGAGTTTAGAAATAATTCTTCGCCAAACGTTTAAACTATATTAGCCAAGCTTTGAGAAGCTTTTCTAACAGTAATTGTTTCTGATCCGAAACAATTTTGAAATTATAAGAGTGTAATTAGTGTAAATTGTTAAATTTTACATATAATTTAAAAGTACACATATAAATATATTTTTAAATATATGTATCTTTTTTATGCTAAATTTGAAGCCGAAAATATTTCAAAAATACATTTTAATATTATTATTATTAAGTTTGTTAATTATGTTATCAATAATATAAATTATTTTTATTTTACATAAATAAAAATGAATATGAGAAAACAAAAAACATATCATTTCCATAATGAATGGAAAACATATTATTATTTTTTTACTATGTTTAGGAAAAATTTGTGCTGTTGAATATGTCGCGTTAATGTCGCCTTTCCAATTAAAGGAAAAATCGGGCAACGATCTTAAAGCTTGCATAAAAATTATAAAAACGATTACTGAGTTAATAGCGACTTACAAATACAAAAATTAAAAGAATCGAAAAATCAATTAACTGCACAACAACTTTTTTTTCAAAATCAATAAAACAACTGAATGAAGACAAAGCTCATCTTTTAAGCTCACTAGAGGCCTGAGTCTGATGTTTCTTGTGTAATAATCCTCCCTTGCACAGTGAAAGTGTGCAGGAGAGCAGAAGGAGCTACAAAGGGATAAAGAAGTGCTTTGCTTTTTCTACACTTTTTTGACATACAAGTTGTCTCAATATTCCTTATTAGGCATTCAACACATTTTATTGGTCCTTATTTGCTGAGTAACAGTTGCTTCTTGAAGAACTTTACACGTGCTCTCGTTCCTCCAGTGTTGCATCCTGTGTTCTGAGAAGGTTCGAGTCCCGCGGTTAATGCAGGAAACATCTTAAATTTTTATATAGACAGAGTTCATGTCAATAAGCATCTTAATCTAGTACTTATGCAAGGAGGACAAAGTTAAGCATATTGAAATTAAACACAAGAAGGCAAACGTGTGATAAAAGTGAAATCAATATATTAAGCAATTAAATGATAAAACTGCTCCAATGAAGTTCTTGAAATGAGTGGATTACTGGGATTTCCACACCAGCACTTTCAACAAAACTAAAGAAAATTTAATAACTAGAAGAAAGAAATTTACGCTCAAATGCTGTAAGAATGTTAAGAGTGGCTTCTGACATTCAATAATTGGATATAAACACATCTGTAGATAAACCCAGTATCAGAGGCCAAACTTTGCATAACTAATTTTTTGTGTTAATGCATATACTCAATTTTGTATTTCAGCTTGCAGTGTGGAGTGTTTTTATTATGTTTGTTGTTTTCAATAAAGTTTTTTTTAAGGAACCCTTGCTTGCGTCACTTCCTATTTTAAGATCGAGGAGGATTTATACGGACAGGCTCTGGCATGGCTACTTCAGGGTAATTTTAACAATAATAACGTATTTTTTGGCTTATATCGGTTGTTTGTTAGAGACGTTAGATGCTCGATTGTATAACATAACAACATAAAATCATCCCAAACTGTTTTTCCCCAATGAAGATAAAGGCTAAAGTTGTTATGAGTAGCATGCTAATTAGCATTTGGCTGATGAAACTTTACTGCACCGAGTAACTTGTAAATGTTTGGCTCATTACTTAATACTGAACATCACCACTTTATTTATTGTTAGAACAAGATAGCAATATTACGAAATAGGAGAATGATAATAATTTTGTTGATAATTGATCATTATTAGTTGATAATTGCTACTGTAAAGCGTTTAAACGTAATAAATTACCTCATTAATAATGAAATTCGAAGGAAACGTTTTTAAAGTGATCCTATTAGCCATTTTATATCTTAATGTGAGTCTGTGATTCTTTTTATTGGTTTATTTTTCTGAATTTGGCAGTAGTTCTGTTGTGTATATTTTCGCCATGTTTTTTTAAAAGAACAATATCATAAAACCCTTTCTTTTTCCTTGTACATGGGCTGGTCCACGTCTGGTTCGACACTAGGCGTGACCTCGAGTTTTCACGTGGTATGTCACCAGAACGACCCAAAAACCGAGGTGACCTCGGAGAAGAAGCGGGTGACAAAGTAAATCCATCTACCAGTCACAAGAAAGTCAAACACATGTCCAAGAAACTAATACAGAGACCTAGGGATGTTCGAGTGAGCATTGGAGAGTCATTTGATAATTGGCGTGAACTGAAACAGACACATGGTTTGAATACTGATCCAGAAGTTGCAGAGTTTCTTCTTAATGCGTGAGTTACTTTTTCCAGGTCAACTTGATCACATGCTATCATCAGTTTTTCTCAAAGTGATTGCAGTGCAAGCATCATTTGCATGTACAGTTTCAGCTTATAGTGCTGCTGATGTTTCTTTTAGAAGGCTTGTGTCTAATATTTTTCTATATTGGATTGCCCTCAAACACTTTGCATCTTTCTTTATGTCTGTTACTCATGCACACTTTGTTTTTGGCTGCATGCACATTACTATTTGATCACATAACAGTACTACGTTATGTGATCAAATGATTTTGCAAATCATTATAATGATTTTGCAAATCTTTATAATTTTTTAAAAGTCTTGCATGATAACACAATGATTTCACTCATGCTTAGTGCTTTGGTGAAGTCATTTATTATCAAACAACAGTGTTTACACTTTTTAAATCATAATGAGAACAGAAAGTGTACAAATGACCCTGATCAAAAGTTTACAAACCACAGGGTTTAATACTGTGTGTCGCCTCCTTTAACATCAGTGACAGCTTGGAGTCTTTTGTGGTAGTTGTGGATGAGGCTCTTTATTTTTGTCCAGTGATAAAACTGAGATCTCCTCAGAGTGGCTGAATGATACTGAGGTCAGGAGGCTGAGATGGCCACTCCAGAAGCTTCACTTTATGCTGCTGTAGCCAATGACTGTGTTTTAGATCATTATCATGTTGGAATATCTAAGTACGTCACATGTGCAGCTTCCGGGCTGATGAGTGTACATTTTCCTCCAGTATTGTTCGATACCATACTGCATTCATCTTGTCATCAATATGACCAAGTGTCCTGTGCCTTTGTTGCTCACACATCATCAAAGCCTCAGTGATCCACCCTCATGTTTCACAGCAGGAATGGTTGCTGACTGCTCTCCTAATCTAACGTTTATGGTTGTGGCCAAAATTTCCCTGTTTGACTCATCAGTCCACATAATTTTGTTCCAGAAGTGTTGCGACGTGTCTCTGTGCTGGTTGGCGTGTTGTAAGTGTGCTTTTTGGTGACATTCGTGTAGTAATGGCTTTTTCCTGGAGACTCGGTCCATTTTTCTCTTTTCTATTCAAGCAACTCCTTATTGTGTACCCTGAAACATCCACACCACTATTTTCCAGGTATTCCTGTGTTTCAGCTGAAGGCGTCTCTGGGTTTTTCTTTGCATCTCCAACAATTTTCCTGACTGTTTGTTGTAGCGATTTCATATGTATGCTTCTCATATTTAATTAGTTCATATGTGAATATGAGAAGCATGCATATGAAATCGCTACAACAGGTTGCAGCAGACATCTTTGTTGGTTGACCTGATGATGATTTGGTTTTAGCAGAATCTCATTTTCCATGTCTTAATGAGGACCTTAACACTGCTGAATGGCATTCTCAGTTCTTTAGGTATCTTCTTCTATCCCTTTTACTGTTTTATACGATTCAGTTACCTTTTCCCGCAGATCTTTTGGTTTCCCCATGACTCAGAATCCTGAGAAGTCAGTGCAAAGTTCTGTCAGGAGCCTAGAAACCTTTTTATGCAACATGGTTACAAGCAGACAGATCACAGGTGTGGGTGGCGTCTATTTAGCCATTCAAACCAATTTGTGTCAACTTGTTATCAGGCCTAAAATGTAAAAAGTATTTATATAGCACCTTTCACAGACGGACGTCACAAAGTGCTTCACATAAAGGAACAAACAATACATCAAAAGATACAATAAAACAGTTTACAACAAAATAAACATAAATATATGATCTCAAGTCTAAAGTCTCAAGAGTATGTACATTTTTGATCAGGGTCATTAGTACCAAATCATTTAAGATTTGGTCTTTGAGTGTCACTGCATGTTCTAGATGTTTCCTTGCCTGTTTAAGACAACAAGCTTTTTAATCCATTTTATTTGAATCAAGTCAAGTTTGGACACACTTAACCAATAAATTTAATGAAAAAGTGTGTCTTAACTTTTGACTGGTACTGTATGTTGCAGGGCACCACTAGTCTCCACATGTCGTATAAGAACCCCTATATTAAGTATTGTAAAGGTAGAATAAATGAATCTTTGCTGAATGTGGTTTATCAGTAAAGTGTCATATCAGTTATGATACTGTCTGTCTGTCCATCTGTCTGATGAAATACATCAGACCTTGTGACCTAGCATGAACCCGATCCCTCAGGTCCTCTGGATCTGGTTTATCAGTTCCCAGAGTCAGAATAAGACAGGAAGAAACTGCATTCAGCTTCTATGCTTCACATGTCAGGAACAGGCTCCCCCCCCCCTCTGTTTTCAGCTGCATTCATGTAGTTTTATTTCTAAGTCTTTCTTTGATCTAAACCATTCTTTTCCTTTCTGTCTTATATTCTTACATTTTAATGTTTTAATGTCCCATCAAAGCTCTGTGTTCTTGACATATTTTTTGTGTTTGCTTGAAGAATGAAGGAGTTAAACTACACAGTGGGATGTCCTGAAGCCACTGCACTGAAGAATAAATCAAAAGTAAGCAAAAACATTAGTGGTGTGTTATTATAAATTATACTGTGCATACCTCTGCATTTGCAACAGTGTGTAAGCTATAACGTGAAGCAGGCTAATTAATGTGTGTTTGCATGTGTTCGGTTGACATTACTTTGAAAATTAAGATTATATTTCCGTGTCTGGGTGTCTCTGTACAGATGCAAAAACTGATTAGGCAGGAGATCAAGAGAGCTATAACAAAAAAAGAAACCATGCTGCAGGATTTAATGGAAAATGTTCAACAGCTGAATGAGGTTGACTTGGAAAGCTCCATTCACAATCTTGAGGTGAGTCTTTTTTTTTCCCCTTTTGTCCTCCTTCAGTTCTCCATTCATGTGTGTCGTCAAGTTGTTTACACACCTTTTCCTTCTCTGCTTTTATACCAACTAAAATCTGCTGGGAAGGTTTTCCATTGTCCAGTTTTTCCTTGTGTAACTCATTTTAAATAAACATGACTTCCAGCTACATCTCTTGTTGTAAAGTTAGTATATATACTGAACTGAAACAACCATGTAGTAACCTTCCTCACATATCCATGTTCTTCCTAGACCAGTGCATTAAATCTAGCCTAACGCGTAACCGTAGGATCATCTTCATGTCTCTGTTCTTACTTTTTAAACTCGTATGATCTTTTTCCTTCTCTCTTAGTGCCAAACTGGAAATTAGCAAATATACCTTTTTGATACAGTAAATTTGACACTGTTTTCTTCTTCTTTAGGCTCGAATTAATACCATTTCCAAGCAAGCAGAAGCAGCACTCGCTCACATAAGGCAGACACAGAAGCAGGTTTGCAAACATGAACATGCATGAATACACATAAGCTTGATGTCGCGGTATTGAAATCCAGTCAGATGTTGGACCAGTTCCTTGATTGATATTTATCCAAATATTTTGGGTAAGATGTCTCAGCTGATCATTGAAAGGTGTGTTACTTGCATGATAAAAGCTCAACTTTAAATGAGGTGTTAAATGGAGTGAGTAGTTTAAAATAAAAAAAAAGATATACAACAGTGAGCTTAATGTGCATGGCTCGGAGACCAACCTCAGCAGGAGACGTTCTGCATGGGTCAAAAGGTCCAATCTGCTTTCTTTTCATTAACAGGCTTTTATATCCTCAGGACAAGCTAACAGAGGTTTAATTTGTTAATTGTGTTGCTGCCCTAAATGCCATCTAAGTTTGTTAGTCATCAGCAAAACAAAAAAAAACGAAAATGAAGATCAGCCAGAAAGACGACTGTTTGGTACGCAGAGTACTCGCTATGACCAGTTCCAGTCGGGTGTTTACCAATGACCTTCTCTTGCACTCATCCTCCATGACCTCACTGCAGCATTAGAAACCAGCTCATGTTGCATCATCCTTGACTCTCCACCAGTGGCCTTTCTGTGTGGAGTTTGCATGTTCTCCCCGTGTGTGTGTGGGTTCTCACTGGGTACTCTGGCTTCTTTTTACCGTTCACATACCTGAGTGTAAGGTTAATTGGTAACTCTAAATTGTCCCTTAAAATAATAGCTCTACTAGATTATAAATCATGTCTCAAAACTCTCCAGTTCAGACGGGTTTACTCCTCATTAAACCTAATGTTGTGTATTTGGCTCGTTATAGTGTCCCTACATGTCTTTGTTATTTTGTAAAGTGATCTTGAAAGGTTTGAAAAGTGCCTATAAAAGTTTATTTCTGAATTTACAGGCTTAATATGTTTGTTATTTATCTTAATGATAAAAAAAGGGTTTTATTCAACATGTGCAACTATTTGACATAATTTTAGCTACAATTGAGGCTCTGGTTTTTATATGATCAGCTTTGCAAACAATAGCCAGCCCCCATGTTTAATGCTGGTTTTATATAGATGGTTTTGTAAAGTTTTTTATTTATTTATTTGGAAATAAAATGTAAAAACAAGCAAATATGCTCAGATATTGCAACAAGTTTAAATATTCTCTCTCGTTCCAGGGTTCACTACCTCATCTTATTAATGTTGACGTCATCAGCCATGAGGAACAGATTCGGTACATTGTCTTTATTTAATATTAAGATAAACCTAAATTATATCTGAGATTAATTGGAATTAGATTACATGTGTGTGTTGTGAATTCTGCAGGGGAAACCTGGAGGATGACTCCATGGAAGCCATGGAAACGACATGTACAAACACAGCCAGCACATGTAATTTGCTCCCCATATTCCCTTTTTTGTTTGGTTGATTTTTTTCCATCTTTTAAATGTTTTTTTTTCTATCCCAGCAGATAAAAACACAACATATTGTGCAGCCACGAGTGGAAAACTTTCCAAAATTGTGGTAAATGTTGAGTCGTCTTGAATGAATGAATTTACAGCTGTCATGAAGGGGCTTAAAATGATCAGTCAATCAAAAGGTTTACTTTTTTATTTCTGTTAGCCACTTTTCCTCGGTCACTGAGATGTCTTTATTTGCTTTTTTCCCATCTCTGTCCAGGAAAGCACAGAAAATACACTTAAAAGGATCCGCAAGGATAAAGAAGGTCAGTATCTGTTATATCTGGTCTCTGTGAGGCTTTATTCAGGCCCAGACTCACCTAAACAGGACTTATTCAAACTGGTCAGCATAAAAATGAACATTTCTCATGTATTTATTTCTCTTAAAGCTTTGATCGCTGTACTGGCCGATCCAGAGCATCCTCCACCAATCCTCAGCCCTGAAGTGTCTGAAAAGAAACCGGTAAGATGCTTTGTAGTTTCTCTTGATTTTAAGGTTAATTTCCTTTTGTTTTATTTTGATAAATGTTTTCAACACTCTAACAGACACCCACAATGGCAGCTTTAAATCGTGAGCAGTCGCCACCAGTTCTTCTCCCTAATGGCTGCTCTGAGTGGAGGGTAGGATCCTTTGTTACGTTTATTGTTTTCAGTACACCTTCCTGATGTTTCGCTTTTTAAAAACTTTAATTCCCTTCAAATTACATAATTTTGTTGGACATCATCTGCTGGATGTTTTAATGGCAAAACCCTAAAAATATCAAACATACTTTTATTAATGCTCCAGTAGTTGTTACTAATAAAATAATAAAATGTTCCTAAGGCAGGGAGCCCAAGTCCAGTCTTCGACACCTACCATCCTGCAACTTTTAGATGCATCCCATCTCCAACACACCTGAATCAAAGAGCTTAATTCCCTTGTTTGCTAACCTCCAGCTCTGCAGAGGCCTGTAAAGACATTCATTTGATTCAGCTGCGTTGGACAAGGGTTGCATCTAAAACATGCAGGATGGTAGATCTTGTAGACCGAACTCGGGCACCCCTGTCCTAAGGTGTTTGTGCATGATTATTTTTAAGACTGCTTACGCTACCATGATGCCATGTCAAATAAATTCAAATGAACTTTTGACACATGTAATTGCATGCAAAGCATTATATTAACTTAAACGTTATGAATGGCTTTAGATCTGAGAGCATTTTGTCTGGCCATGCTCAGATATTGCACCGTTCTCCTTCAAACTCGTGTTGATATGCTTCTCTACGTCTCCACTATCGTCCAAAGGCCTTCTCTGTCGCAGCAGCTTTTATAAAGCAGCAGTATGAAACAGTCTTCCTCCTTCTGTCTGCTCCTCTCAGTCCTTCGCTCAGATTTCATACTGAAAGCACACCTTTCCCCCTGGCCTTCAACACTAGCTGAAATACAGGCTATGCCATGACTTGTTGCTTTTATTGTTATTTTATTTATAGTATTTTTTTTCTTTTTGTTATGTTCCACTAATTCTATGTGTGATTATTTTATATATGTAATTACTATTTTTTTCTGTGATGCAGTTTATACTATGAATCTTTATAATTTGTGATTAAAACAAATATGAATTTTAAAATACATATATCACTTACACTATTTTTTTAATAAAGATACATCCTTAAATTTTCATTATACCACCTGATCGACTAGGTACTGTATATTTTCAGCTTGTTTCAAATGGTTGGCATGTTTCACATAAAAATGAATACCAAGAAGAGCTCCATACATGCAGAAAAACATCAAAGAGATAAATTATTTAAAATGGTTGAGCGTATCCTCTCATTGTTTTTCTTTGTTGTTGGCAGTGATGCTCACTGTGTTAGATCAGTGCAGTGTGCCCCAGGTGCCAGTACAAACCATTATGTTTAGGTTCACCGTGCTTGTAAATGAATAATGACCGTTTCAGTTTATGCTTTTAACTCATAAAAATGTTATAGCTGGGAGATTAAAATTACATCTGAACTGTTAGCTGCTACTTTTTTCACTCACTTCAAACACTGCAGCTTACGTGCTGTCACGGCTTGTACAGTTATTTTACCTTCACCCTGGGGTGTGGCAAGCAGTAATTCCCTGTCTTTGCTGAATGCAGCTTCAAGTACTGTACATAGAGAAATTACCAGCCACGATTGTACATGTAATCGTATTCCTGGACAAATGTGATTGTTATTTATAGTACTTGGAGCTACCAGGGTGCGCTGATCGAAAGATCCCCAAAATGCGCTCTCCAGTTGTGTACACGGGACGCTTCGTGTGCGCTCCCTGAAGATGCATCGATGTGCAGTTTTGCACATGCTACAAAATTCTGCAGTCATGATAGTTGAGTCAAAATGCTTAAAAATGGCTGCAGCACGCAGCTTTCTAGCTGGCAGAAACCCTGTGGAGGAAACTCATTTCAGTCGCTTGTATCAGGGATCTTATCATTTCAGTCATGACCCAAAGCTCCTGACCACAGGTGAGAGTAGTTCGGGAATACACAACCGATGCAAACGCAAGTCAATCCCGTATCGGCACAAATCCAAAGGAATCATACTTTGATGGAAAATCCTTTTTACTTACCGTACCTGTACAGGTGACCCTGTCACAGTGTGGACACTTGCGGCGGGTGCAATTTATGTGTGTATAAGTTAATTTTCTTTCTAAATTAGTGTCTGCGGCTCAGATAAAGGTGTGCTCAGTAACCTGGAGTTTACGGTAGTTCATGTCTGGAAAAGAAAAAAGTGAAGAAAGTAGAAGTACTTTTGTTAAACTGCTGCAGATACAAAGCACAGAGCTGTGTAAATCTTTAAAGGTGCCGCTGTGAGATTCGACTCCTGTCTTTGAACATTTCATTTCATCAGCTTAAGCAGAAGTGAGAGCAGAGCTTGGTCGTTCTTAGGTAAATAGGTGTAGATTTTTAGGATGGTTGTGCTCATTTTCTTTTCTTTCTTTCTCTCTGGTCTGTTTAATACAGGAACACAAGCCGATAAAACAAGAACCTGCAGATTTCCACAATACACAACATGAAGAGTTTGAACAATTTGAACCAAAAGTCAAGCGGTTTAAAAGAGAAAGTCTCTCTCCTGAGCCAGACAGCGCTAGTTCCAATCACAAAGACGAGGTACTGCAGATGCTCAGCAGTAGTAATTGAGCAGACTGATTCCAAATGTAATTGACTGAGCTCCTTGCTGTTTCTCCATCTTTCAGCAGAATTGGTTGTACTATCCTCCTCTTCCCACCCAGTCCTTTCCCTCCGCCCTGAGCATAGAAGCAGCCTCATACAGCGTCCCTAAGAAACTAGAGCTAAAACTAGCCTTCATCAAGAACCCCACTCTACTGTCTGTGATGTGGGACGTGAAGGAGAAAGACCCCTCTGACCCACCTATGGAAAGTTACACGTAAGAAACTACTTCATGCTTATAAGAATCTGTCCTTTTAGTGGTTTAACTGGCTGATACAACCTTTTAAAATAACTTCCTGTTCAGATGTACAGTTCATTTCTCTGGCAGGTGTTGTCATACTAACAAATTGTAACACCAGAATAAAGTTCAGTCAGTTGTTTCCATAGCAACAACCTTTGCTTTGTACTTGTTCTTTTTTAACATATTCTCCTGTTCTTGCTGCAGCATCCTCCTCACTATGGAAAAAGTGAAAGGGAGTGGTATCTTCCCAGACTGGTACACCTATGATAAATTGGAAGCCAAGGCTCTGCCCATGTGCGCGCTGATCAAAAAGTACAAGCCTGGGCATAAAGTGTGCGCTGCTGTGGTGGGCAAAGACGTATTTGGCCGGTATGGACCCTATAGTGACGTTTTTACAGCCATCATACCGGACTAGTTGGACAGAAGATGTGACTTCAGGGCAGAAATGCATCTTGAGTGTTTTTTTAATTTATGCATCTTTGCAGCAGTGCAGTTATGCTTTGACATGTAAATAGTTTGTTGAAATGAAGAAGGGAAGTAAATGGTTAAATGTTCCTATATTTCAACTTGATGTGATCTGATTTACTGTGCAGTTTCTAAGTGTTGGTGCCTTTTATTAAAATTATACCATAGTTATGTATACTACGGTTAAGTTAGCTTTTTTAAAACTAGTATTCAATGTTTTTTTATTGTAACATTTTTAAAGGAATCAAAGCTGTCTTGTCTTGTTGTCATTTATAAAATAAAACTACACTGTTCTTATGTTATGTCTGCACACTGACATTGTTTATACAAAGAAAATGTACTAAATACTAACTCTGAAGGTGCTAATCATGAAAATAGATGTGTACAGTAATGTTAACAAACCACCACTTCTGTGTAGTGACCATCAATATAAGACTTTTCTTTAAAGATACATAGTCAGATGGAACTGAGTTTGATAAACTCAAAAACCAAATGGATCAACTTGGTTGCTGCGTCTGTTATGAATATATAGATTGATGGATAGAAGGAAACAAACAAACAAACTCTTGTATTTTAAATAGGACTTGAACTAAATAAGGACCATTCCAGAGTGTCCAACCCAGTTTTCCACCCTGTGCAACAGGATTGTGTGATTTACCGTATGAAACACAGCACTGAGATCCAGCTGAACCAGGACTGATACCAGAATTTGTTTTCAACCTAATGTCATGTAGAAATTCTACCAGAGCTGTTTCAGTGTTTTTTTTTTATACAGTCTATGGGTCGAACAGGGCCTCGTCACAGTGTACCACCTGGACAATGCTGGGGGCCCACAGAGGTGTGATGCATACCATATAATTCATGCCCCCTCTAACATCAATCTTAGTGTAAGAACATGTCAGCTGTTCCATGTATATATATGTTATTGTATCAATAAACAATATATTTTCCATCCTTTCTAGTTGCCAGCAAAGAAGCTGTACAGGGTCCACCTTCAATGACAAAACAAAGTCAAACAGAAACAGACCTTATACAGCTTATAAGGGAGGGAAAGAAATAGTTGTTCAAAAAGCCAAACATGAAGTAGAAACACTGGAGCATCACCTTAGTGTGGGAACTGTATGTGAAGATGATTCTGGCACATGGTAAATATGATGTAATCAACATAAACATGCTTTATTTTTTTCAGGTAATGGAAAAATCAGAATTGTTTTTGTAAACACTTTAATAAAAATTGATTTACTTTCTGAAGGAAACTAACCTGTGGTGTGGTTACTTACAAGTTGAGGTTATCAACTGACTTACTCCTAAACTTACCCAAGTATGTCACATAACCTGCTTTCTGGAACAGAAATCTCGGTCGAGTGTTTTCTTGTGTGTATCTCTCTGAAAAACGTGGTATAACTACAATCGTGTCCACTCAAGGGGAATAAAACTGTAACTAGTGATGAAACAATGACTATTTTAAAAACCTTAATAACCTTGGCTTTACTCTGGTTGAGGAAGTTGAACTGAACTTATTTACTGTACTATTTTTTTATTTTAAAAATTAGGGTCAGTGATTCAGTACTGACAAGATGGACAGGAAGTTGATCCTTCAGGCTGATGCTGGTATGATTAATCCCAGTGATATATTTATGAGAAAATGTTTTTCCTCATAAGAAATACAACAAAGTTATCCATGAAAGATCGTTAAAGATGTCTATTGGGTCCAAGTTTAAACGTTGCCTTGCAGATGTCAATCAGGATTTTGCACACATTAATTTCTCAGGAAATGTTTAATAGAAATTAATGTTAATTGTATTTCAGTGCTGTTTGTCCTGAAACTGTTCCTCATCTATTTTGACATCATGCATTCAGTAAAAAAAAAAATCTGGAGGGATTTTTTCCCAAAAAATTATTAGTTAGAATCTGTTAGAAAGTTTGTTG
>JBAMHV010000022.1:1778136-1790002 GCA_037177535.1 Pseudomugil gertrudae
GTCTCAAATACTGATGAAATGGATTTCTTAAATTTGGTAACGGCACTATCAGACAAACATCTGCTGTAATGAAATTTCTTCTCATCCATTGTTGTAATCAAATTGTTGTAATGTAACCTCTCAGAAATACCTAATTTTCAAAACACTGGTTTTCTTTAAGCCAGTTATTGAATGAAATAATTGATCTTTATGTTGTGCAGCTGTTCCACACCAATGCAAACATTTAAATATAAATTATAGTTTCACTTCACAACATTGTATAGTCTTTTAGTTGGTGTCATTTCTTTATAAATATGTAATTTCTTTGATTATTGTTATTATAATTATTATTTATTTTTGGCCATCAAGGAGCCATCATATGGAGCATTTCCAGCCACGGTTAGGAATATTTATACTCATCCTCTGTCCGATGATGGTTGCCAAGCTTGCTGTGATTAAAATCCCATACATGTAAAAGCTTCTCGTTTTCGACATTTGTGGGGTTTCTGAGATGCATAACCTGGCATGTATTCAGGATTTCATTTTTAAGATGTTTTTGAGAATGTCATTTAAAGTTGCTCAAGACAGATTTATCTGAGGATCACTCCAGAAAATATGAGTGGTCCTCTGCGAGGCTCCCACACCTGTTCCAGTAGTAAAGTTAGATAGAAAGATGTTTGCTTTTTATTTTTGGTGTTATTTTAAAATGTATATATATATTATTTCAGCAGAATTCCCACTATAATACTAAACCGATATAAACTGTCTATCTGGACACAATTGATGGGTTGATGGGGATTCTCTTTGAGAAGCCCCAGTGGCCTAATGGATAAGGCACTGGCCTCCTAAGCCAGGGATTGTGGGTTCGAGTCCCATCTGGGGTGTTAAAATGTTTTTAATCATTCTCCGGTGAAATTGAGTTTTAGACGTTAATTAATCCCATTAGCTATTTTAAGGCTTAAAACTGAGGGAATCGTGCATGTGCTCGTTCCTGTTTTTCCGGACAGCCAATCAGGAAACGCTCCGCTCCCGTGACTCTCGGGCTGCCTTGGACTTTCCCTCCGTAACATAACATTTAATTTCTTCTTCGCTTCCACCTCTTACGGTTAATTCAGTTGTTTATGCTGCTCTTGTCTCAGTTTGTGCTTCTTTGTGCTCTCTAAATCTTTATCTCAACAATGAGGCTGGGTGTTTTTCTTTTCCTACATGCGGCTGCGACCGTCGCCTCAGCTCAAAGTAAGTAGGACGAATCTCGTATGGTTGTATAAGGATCGAATTGATTTATTTATCAGGATTTTAAGTAATAGTGTTAGTAACAGTATTACAATGTTGCATAAGGAATTTCAGCTGATCTCAAGTGCGAGATTTGAAAGTCTGTTTTATGCAGGGAATCCTGTCATGTGACTTTTAAGTTTCATTTTCATTCGTTATTCATTAAGAAAGATTGATACATAAACATGTATGCTACATGAACAAGAATAATTACTATCAAAAGTGAGAGCTAACAGATTCTAGACAATCTCATACTTATTGAAAGAGCCAACTTCTTACTGTTTTCCAGCTATAAAAATGCACTTCTTGCTTTTCTCCTCAGAGATGACAGCAGCTACTGTCTACTGGGACCCAGATCACAAGCTCGTCCACCTAAAAGAAGGTGTGATGGAGACTGATGGTGATGCATATGGGTACCTGAATGACACCCTGCTCAATACAGGCTGGAGTGTCCTGGAGATCCGTGCAGGATACGGAAAGACCCCTGAAACCGACGAGGTCACCTTCTTCTTGGCTGGATACCTTGAAGGTTACCTTACAGCCCAGTAAGTGTCCCAACGTGCTCGCAGTCCTTTGCTGTATAGCATCCTGAAACATGATATTTATGACACTAAATCCTGTACTCTTACTCTTTTCCCCGAGGCAGATGATGGATCACTACACCAACATGTATCCGGCGCTGGTCCGTGACCCAAAAGTCCTCGGCCCACTGAAGGCTTTCATAGCGTAAGAGGGTTTTCTCTTTAAAAATAAAAAACACAAAATCCAGTTCAGTTTGAGATGTGGATCCTCTTTTCATAGGAATCTGGCATTTAGCTGCTCCCGAGCATACCACAAATAAAATAAGCTTTTCATGACACTGCTTAGAGTCTTTAGGATTAGCCCATTTTCCTGTAAATCACATTGAATTAACATAAAGTTTGACTTTTTTTATTTGTAGGAAGCAGGACTCCTGGGTCCGAGAGCAAGTGAAACTAAACAAAACCTCTGATCCTCTGTGGAAACATATGGGCTTCATCACAGCGCAGATGGATGGACTGCAGGCTGGAGTGGCCCAGTGGGCCAAGACGCAAGGAAAGAAGGTTAAACAGTTTTCATTTCATGCTCCACAAAAATAAAGCATAGCCTTTATTATCAGGTATTGCATGTTCGGGGATAAGTTTGTTTATGAAGTTAGTCTAAAGGAAGGATCTTCATGACGAGGCTTCACCTGACCTGTCGAGTCTATTTATAAAGCATTTTAGTTCTCATTCAGATTGAGGAAATAAATACCAGCTAAACCTTTTTAAAGGGACACATGGCGCTTTGTTTTTGCAGAACTGGGATGTAGTGTACTTTACAAATGTTCTCAGTTTAGCCTGTAACACATCATTTAACTATAATCAATAAAAGTGTCAGTAGTAGGCTTATGTTGCGAGGTCAGATGATATTTACATGTAGCTGTACCGCTACGTTTGATTTTCTCACCAGCTGTTTATCCGCTGTCCTTCTCACAGCCGCTGTCGCTGTTCGCCATCCAGTTCCTGAATTCAGTGGGAGACCTACTGGATCTGATCCCTGCTCTGGTTCCAGACTCTAACGCTTCGCTCAGAGACTTCAAGCTTCCAGGGATGGGGCACTGCTCCGCTCTCATCAAGGTAAAAGATCAGTACGTGTTTAGATCAGGCGCTTCACCTCTACCTTTGGTATTTATCTAATTCATTTTACATATATTTTATCGGCCCTATCTGAGCCGAGGCTCAAACCAGCAACCTCCTCACTGTGAGGCTGTAATGTTAACCACTGTTCCACCGTGCAGCCACTTCAGTTTTATTTTACAGTTTAAGAAATTACTCTAAAATCCTTGTTACAGATACATTAAATAGTGAATTTCTGCATTAATGTTTCTTTTTTTTACACAACCTTTTGGAAAATTAGTGAAAAAAGGCATCTTTTCATTTAAATAAATCCTTTGATTGTTGAACTTAAGTGCGGTTCGGTGTTTCCTGGTCTTTGCAGATGCTGCCAGGCTACGAAAACCTCCTATTCGCCCATTCTAGCTGGTACACGTACGCTGCCACGATGCGCGTCTACAAACACTGGGATTTTCACGTCTCCGAGCCCCACACAGCTACTGGACAACTGTCATTCAGCAGCTACCCTGGTATGTGAGCCAGAGGAATTCTCCCTGTTCAAGAATAATGCTGAGATAAAAACTGTGCTGTACACACGCGTGATCGCATTTATCCCAAACGAACAAAAAGTGACCACAGCCAGGAGTCAATTATGTCCACAGAGACAACTCAGATGGGCTGATTCACACACCCTGTCACATGATTTTCTGCTAGTCTTCACCAAGACTCTGCTTATCTTTCCTGCTTCTGTCATCCATAAGACTCATGTGTGGAATCTAAAATTGTGTGCACAGGTTTTCTGGTATCTTTGGATGACTTTTACCTCTTGGGCAGTGGACTGATGATGACCCAGACTACCAACAATGTCTTCAACTCCTCCCTGTTTGACACTCTCAGCCCAAACAGCCTTTTCGCGTGGCAGAGAGTCAGACTGGCTCACAGCTTGGCTCATACGGGAGAAGAATGGGCCAAAACCTTCTCCATGTACAACTCCGGTTAGTTGAGCACATTTCTGAAGCAACACACGTACATATTTGTGTTTTTCTTTACAATGTGGGGTGTTTTTGTGCAGCTGTAAAAGCTGATTTGCTGATAAATTGCATGTATCATCCTTCCCTTCCTTGCATTAGAGTCAGAGAGTGTTTTGAGGCCATTGTTTTTCTGTTTTTCACTACCCCTCCTCCTCGTCCGCTCACACAGGCACCTACAACAACCAGTACATGGTGTTAGACAGGAGCAAGGTGAAGCTGGGCCAGAGCGTTGATGACGGCGCTCTGACCGTGGTGGAGCAGATCCCCGGCTTGGTGGAATATTCTGACCAGACACAGGCTCTGCGCAGAGGTACTGGCTCTTTTTTTAAAACATTTTTTTAACAGTATTCGGACATTTTACTTGCAATGTCTTTATTTCTGTACAGGTTACTGGCCATCCTACAATATTCCCTTCCACCAGAAGATCTACACACTTAGCGGTTATCCACAAATGTGGAAGAAATATGGCGAGGACTTCTCCTATGATCTCTGTCCAAGAGCCAAGATCTTCCGCCGTGATCAGGCTAATGTCAAAGACCTGGATTCCTTGAAGTACATCATGAGATTTAACGGTGAGTCGCCTCACCTGTGACACCTGTGTTGATGTTTAGTTTTAAGATGTGCTTTCAAGTAACAGTCAGATAATGTAAAAATCAAGTCAGCGATCTTTTTTTTGTCTGTTTGTTTTCAGACTATAAGAAGGATCCATACTCGAAAGGCGATCCCTGTAAGACAATCTGTTGCCGTAACGACCTGAGACCAGAGAAACCTGCACCGGGAGGTTGCTATGACACTAAGGTATTATTACACCGAGATCTGTTTTGTGGACTTTTATCCCTGTTTTTTTCTTGTAGCGTAGCTCAGATTTTCATGCTCTCGTGTGTCCTTCCCGGTCCAGGTGACAGATTTCAACATGGCGGGGGGCTTTGTTGCGGAAGCAGTGAACGGGCCAACGACGCAGGATGGACTTGCGCCATTCTTCTGGGATAAATTTGGCAGCATCTCCCACCAGGGCTTGCCACGGTTCTACAACTTCAGTTTTGTCAAGATGCAGCCTCTCCTCTTTCAACCCTGAGATGCATGTGTGTGTATGTGTGTGTGTGTTTGTGCTGTGTGAGAAATAAAGAGATGCTTTCTGTGTGATAATCCCAGTGAATAAACGTCCAGGCTCACAGGTACAAGCTGTTTAGTTTGGGTCTTCCTGTTAAGCCGGTAGTGCAACCAGGATCTCTGTCAGGCCGTGCAGCTGTTAGTGCCTTTAAAACTGGTTGTGATTTTTTATCATTTGATTTAAAAATGTCCAAATTAATGCACCTAATCAATTTAAATGTTTTATAATCACTTGTAAATTTTTTTACACTATTAGAATCAAATCTGAACAAGTGCAATGTCTTACTCAGGTGGTGATCCTCTCTGGTGATCTTATTTATTGAGCTATGAAAGATGAAAATATCTGTTTTTTTTCTACAAACCAGATGTTTCTGCATACTTCAACCATCATTTTATGTCTGCTGTTTATTAAAGATTTACATTTGTACCAGCACAGTCCGGTTTGTATTTCCTGTCTTTTCTAATACATTTCTTCTACCGCCAGTGTGCTATGTTGCTTTTTATGAATGAAAGCTGGAAATGCAGTCATGCTCTTATACAAAACACACTGCTCCTAAACTGGCTCTTAAACTACGGCAAGATTAAATGTTTGTAAAAGCTTGAGTGTCAGGTTTATAATAATCTGACTCATTCTGCACCATCCATCCATCCATTTTCTACCGCTTGATCCCAGAGAGGGGCCGCTGGGGTGCTGGAGCCAATCCCAGCTGTCAACGGGCGAGAGGCGGGGTACACCCTGGACAGGTCGCCAGTCCATCCAGGTCATTCTGCACCATATTTCCCTAAATCAGCTGACTAATCAGAGCAGGCTGGACCACTGGGGTTAGCGTACAGTGATGGGAAAGTCTTTGACATGAATGCTGCCAGAAGATCTGGACTGTTTTTGACTTTTTGGTAGTTTGTTGCTGCACAGGACCATTTGTTTGCCTTTCTCTAGATGCCGTTCTACCACTTTTTGGTTCTCCAAGCAGAAACTTCTAACATAAACACTTACATAAATAAAAGATGCGTGTAAAGCCTGACTGTGAAATCGTTTGTAACACACTCAGATATGGGCAACCAATGGACCATCGCAGAAGTTCTGTTGGTTTAATGTCATGATTTGCAGTGTGTTGTGTGGTCCTTAGTGCTTTTAGTTTGTAGTTTTTCTTGTTCCTGTTCTAGCTTCATTTCCTGTTCGTGAGTTCACCTGTTTTCATTTAGATTCTCTATTCCACGTGTCTTGTTGTGTTTTCTGTGTATTTATACCAATTGGTTTCAGTTCCCAGTTGCCTGTTCATTCCTCTGTTTCCCCTGTCTTGGTCTCTGTAGACATGTGGTGTGTTTGCCCTTGTTATGCTTAGTTGTGACTTTTCATAATCCACATCAAGTTAAGCCACATTGTGTAAACTAAACCCTGTTACTCCTCATCCTGCCTGTCTCTCGCCTTTTTGGCCTGCATTTGGGTCCACACCATCTCCAGTCCATGACAGTTTATACCCTCGTGTTGTAGTCTTCCTTCTCAGAGAGCCATCCCACTATGGGCGTAGTTTTAGTATGTGGGGATGGGGGACACAAGGGACATGTCCCCTGCACTTTTTCAAAAGGCTGTTTTTGCATTTTTACTGTCCAAACTACAGAACCAAGTGGATCATTTCACTCATAGACGTATACAAGGCTGAATGCCTCACTGCAGAGATTTAAAGGCCCCCACTGGGCGGCCATCTTGCCACAGGCAGGCTCTCTCGCAGGATCAGTGGTGTCTCAGTTAAAGGGGACATATGCAAAATCCTCTAGGTTGTGGTCCACATCCTAGAGGCAGACAGAGGTACTGTGGATATAAAATCACCTCTTATACTTTTCTAAGCTCACTTTCTTGACCTTGGTGGAAAATTTCACAAGAGAAAACTGGACGGATTAAGATAAATGTGCTGGAATAATATTCTACAGATGTACAAATGTTGCTCACACTCACTGCTCTCTCATAATTATCTACATGAATCAGTTTGTAATGAATACATATAGTCAGCCCCAAAGAATTATGGGACGGAAGTTCCCTTATTCCAATAAACATTATGTGGTACATGTTATGCTAAAATAGATCATAAAGAAAACATTGGCGCTGCATATGTGCATAAATGAAACCACTCATATAGTCCTTTCACTCAGTGAAAAAGGTTTCCCATGCAGTCATTATCCTGCTGAGGCTATTAAACTGTAAGAAAATTAAATTAGTTTAACTTTATAGCAAGTCATAGCTAAGATGATTTGTCTCTGACTTATTGCAGAGTGTGTTTTCATTGCCTTTCTTGTGTAGTTGTAATAGACACGGTGGCTGCTGAGCTGTAAATAGCACTCGCTGCAGCTTGGTGAACACAATTAACTGGCAGGGTGAAAGGGCAGCACCAGCTCAAAATTAAGCTCTGTAAAGCAATGGCAGGTCTGAATAAACAGATTTTTATTTTAAAAAAATGTTCCTTTCAATTTAATTTGGAGTCTCGTATAGTTTCCTCACATAAACTTCAACAACATATTGAATAAAGTCACTGTAGGAGAATGGACAAGAGCGCGCCTGATGTGTGGAGATAATGGAATGTCCTGCATCGCGGCCACGTGCAGATCAGGTACAGAGTGGGTCTAACGAGAGAGGAAGGGCCAAACAGATTCACTCAGCACCGCTCAGGATGCAGACTCTGTACTTTTCTCCTGTTTTGAGAATAAACTGCGTCACAACCAAAAGTCAAAAGTCTGAGTTTGATTCTGCTGGAGTGAGGGGGAACGTCGGAGAAGGTCTGAAGCCCAATCCGGGGACCCGGTCGGAGAGTCCGAACACCAGCCCAGAGTAAGTTTGTTTAATGTGGAGAGAAGATACTAATCGGTGTACTGTCATTTGAGATCGAACCCTCCTTTCTGAGAGAGATTCAAAGTGGGCTCTCTGGAGCAGATACAGATAAGGAAAAACCCACAACATCACAATCTGGCAAAATAAGAAAATGTCCAGCCAGTCATGTTTGTTACAAACTGTAACATATTAAAGTAAAACATGAACCAACTCAAAAGGAGCTTGATGGTCTCAACATGCTGTGTCTCTGTCTCTGTGTGTCTCTGCCCCCATGGGACACATGTAGTGATTCACTCTTTCCTTTTTAAATGGAGGAACTGAAACGTCTTAGACTTGCTACTTTATTTTGCAAACCCTCCTATCACACATCACATCCTTCTCATGTGTCTTTTCTTGTGCTTATTGTTACAAACACAAGTTGAGAGGAGGGTAAACACTACAGCAGATCTCACCTTTACTCGCTGCTCCAGCATGTCCAGGACAGGAAGGCTCTGTCCTCAGGGTCAGACATATGACAACCTGCTTCGCATGTGTTTTAATCAAACGCGTACAAAAACAGGTGAGTGTTTATTTATTTCATTTACATGCTCTTTACAGAGGGGTTGCACAATGTTTTAGTGACATAAATGCTTTTTGTTAACTTAAAATCTATAAATGACTTCGTTTTACTTGGTTTAAAGTGTGTTGCTGTTCTTTCAGAAACTTAACAGTGGTAATAAATGCCCAGTTTATTCCCAGTTTATGCTTATTTCATATTCTTTCCCTGATGTTTCTGTACTCCTCAGAGCTAAAGCCAACCACTAAAACCCAGCTCACGACTAAGACCATGGCGACCAAGGCCAGTTCTGTGTTGGTACCAAGTTCAACTCTGTTGGTAAAACCAGTCCCACCCACACAAAACCAGCTCGCAGCTACGGCTATGGCGACCAAGGCCAGCTCTGTGTTGCTGCTGAGTTCAGCTCTGTGGGTAAAGCCAGTCCCAACCACTCAAAACCCGCTCATAGCTGAGATGTTGGCGCCCCAGACCAGCTCAGAGGCGCCGCTGAGTTCAATCCTGTGGGTTTGCCTGATCCTGGCCATCATGGGGTTCATCCTGTCTCTGGCTCTTTGGTGTGTGCTTTTCAGACAACGGACAAGAGACAGCAGCAAATCAGGTAGGGGATGATTTAGCTGTCGGTTCCCTTTGAGTGTGGATTTAATCCAGTTTTGAAGCTAGTTTATTCTGGTTTTATAGAGATTGTTGCTAAGGTAAAAATGTAGGAACCCAGTTTCTTACAGTCTTAAAATAAAACCGTCCTGATTGCCTGGAAAACCGTATTGCAGAGTCATATTGTTTAGTTTTTCCCTCAACTTCCCATCTTCAGTCGCTCGGTTCTTATTTGGACCAGCAGTGTAATCCACTGCTCACCAAGGAGCAATTTGCATTCAAGCAGCCAGTTACTCTGAATCCTTATGTTGATGATTCCCAGATGAAGTCCAAGCCACCTTTTCTTTCCTAGACCATCTTCTGTGTGTCATGAGACCCAATCTGGGTGTCCAGGAGGTCTACATTTATAAAAACCTGTCAAAGAACAGGTGGATTCCCTCTCAGGTTAGGGTTGGCCAGCCAAATGAGAAAAATCTTATTCTCCATTGTTCTGGTTTTCTGTGGCTTTCAAAGTCATCTTGCCTTGGTAGACCACTAAATCCCATTCCAGAACCATTGGTAAAGCCAAGACAAACACATTACTTATTTATTTATTTGGTTAGTTAGTTTTAAACATAATAAATAAAACCTTGCTAAGTCAAATATTTTCTAAATTCCATCCAGTCGTGTACAGTCGAAAAAATACAGACCAAAAACTAGAAAATGAATACAAACATGCACTGTGGAGGCAAGTATTGTTAAAATATTTTTATATTAATTTAGAAAATGTGTTCTTATAAAAATCATAAACATTAAGATTCAAATTAGCATAAAAAAGCTTAAAATAAATAAAATTGTGCCCCTTCGCATAAAATCCTGTATTTATTTTGTACAGAGCAAGATGGAACTATATAGTCAGCAGTGTTTGAATAGTGTTTTTAGTTTTACCCAAAGCAATGTGGATTTATCTTACAGAGCAGGCAGTCATGTTGTGTGGGGAAAATGCGGTTGGGGACAAGCAGGTGATGAAGTGTGAGGTTCATCGCAGCAGAAACTCCAGTTTCTGTTCTCTTCTTCTCATGCGTCCCATGGGTCGGCACCACTCTTACCAGCTATTCTAGTTTCACCACGCATCCGTTGGTTAGGCACGACAAACTAGGCTTCCTCGCAGGGTAGAAAACAGATAAATTAACTCTTTCAGACCAACGTGTTCAAGAGAGCGAGCAAAGATACAGCTGGAATCTGTGAAGTAGACTGACACAGCTGCTGCAAGTGGCCTGTTCACTTCATTTAATTGACAAAGGGCATAATATAAATCTTTGGAGGGCTTGATTTTAATAAGTTTTTACAAAAATCTACGAGAAAAAAAACATTTTTAAACTACAAAGAATTATCTTTTTAAAAAGTGAGAAGGAAAAAGGGCAGAGGAGACAACTTAACCACAACTTAACCAGAAGTTTTGATCCAGTTTAGAAAACTTCATTGGTACATTTACCTGCAGCGAGACACATCGTTGCTTTTATTACGTAGAAGTGAGTGGTAGCGTTGCATTTTGGGTCAGCAAGGAAAAGAAAAAGGCTTTATAAAATTTATTTTTAAACACATTAAACTGCTTTTTATAAGATGCCCGATATTTTCAGCACACCAGTATTACCAGTTGATATCAAAATATGTGATATTGGAAAACATCGGTATATACTTTTATCAAAAACTTTTACACAAGATTTACATGTTATATATCAAACTCTTCAGCAAAGTCTCCAAGTTAAAATGATCAAATATAAGAGATGCCATGTGTAGTTTACCAGATGTGTTTGTTTGCACAGTAAATCTGTGACATCATCAAACCATTGCACCATAAGGAGATTGACTCAAAGTGTTTTGGAGTTATTTTAAAGTGTCTGCAGACCTAAAAAAAATGTCTTATTTTCTTGGAGAGGATCACACTAATCAGTTGATATCAGAAATTAAAAGTTGGACAAAATTGGCATATTGGATATCAGTAAAATGTTAAAAACTCTTACTTTTTAAAATAAATGAGTAAGAAAATGGAGGTTTGCTTTGTGTTTTTAAAAATGGAAAAATGCTAATAAAAAGAAACATTATTGGTAGAAAGTGTGGTTTTATATACATGTTCATTTAATCTGTGTGCTCTTGTGTATATATTTAATCAGTTAGATGCTTGCATTCAGTGTGAACATAAATGATCTTGTATTGTGTTGCAGAGGAGACAGTGTCAGAGCTCAAGCCGCTTCAGAAAGCAAAGCCCCCTTCTCAATGTCACCCACCTCCGTCAGACAGAAACGGCCACACAGAGACGTTTCAGAGAGCAGCAGACCTTCCTTCAGCCTGTCATCAGTTGCACCTCGGGGCCCAAATTTGCTCAAAGTGGGAGGACCAACCTGCTGGTTTTAGGGACCCTGCAAGGTATGACGAGGAAGAGGGAGGCGGAGGCCTGCCAGCATACAGCAATGTGGCAGACCACAGAGTCCCACTTCCTGCCACAGAACTGGGTGGCACTGCATTGGTTACAACAAAAACTGTGTAGGGTTACAAGTGTGTTCCTTGTTTTTCTGTATTTGTGAGGCCCCCAAAAAGACAAAGATGTGTATACGTGTGGGTTTTAAATGATTGATTAGGATCCTGCAAAGGGAGTGTCTTTACCTGGTTTTATGATTCATGGTGTGCAGTAAACCTGTCAATACTCACAACTTATCAACCATGTTTTTATGGTTTTCAAGTGCTGTCTTCAGCTATTTCATGTTTTTGCAGACATGATGCTGCATAAGGGTAGCGCTGAAGGCTGTACCCCTTTTTAACCACCTCAGAAACATCACCAGGATTAAAGGTTTAGTCTCCCAGTAAGACCAGGAGAAACTCATCCATGCATTTATCTCCAGTAGGCTGGATTACT
>JBAMHV010000022.1:1796406-1814042 GCA_037177535.1 Pseudomugil gertrudae
ACCATAGGACGCGCCGCACATTTTGAACAAAATCTAAGACTTTAATATGCGTCTTATGGTCGCGAAAATACGGTAAGTTGAATTTGCATCCACACATTCTATAGCGACCCACAGCAGCTTAACCTACATATTTCATATAAGTGACAAGACTAAACAGAGAGCAGTTTCAGCTCTACAGTACTCCTGCTTTCATTTTCATGTATAAGTTCGCATGTTTACAACCTCTGAAATAAAATGCAAACAATATATATAGCTAATGGATATAATAATAATAATAATTCTATTATCTATTATCTTTGTCAGAGCTTGTATCTGTATGTAAAAGAGTGAAGAGAGAAAGCAGATAGGGCAACGGATATAAATCGCTGGAGCCTGTGTGAACCTCTGACACAGCAGACTGCAGACTGAGTGCCTCAGCTCTCTCTGCTGCTCCCCTCCTCCACTTTTCACTCTGCTGCCTTCCTCCTTTCTCACCCCATGACTTTCCCTGCTTTTCTCTGCATACACCTTCACAATCTTTTTCCATGATTCCACCAGCTCATTACTGCTCTCTTCTCTCCTACAATTAGACCTCCACACTCCATTTTCTTTATGCACTGCTCCTTGAGTGAATGGGAGAAGAAAGAAGGAGAGTGTATGGGAATGTATGCATGTGGGAGAAGGTGACAAAGGAGGAGAGTAAAGGATGTTGAGAGGGAGTAGAAGGGAACTGCAGAGGTGGCTGACTCTGACCAAACATAATACCGAGTGACGGAGTGCCATGCTCTGCAGAATGACATATCTTTACATGCAGTATGCTCTCAACTCTTCTGCACTGATCTGGTGAGGCCACATAGCAGCAGCAGAAACTGCATAAATTACTTTAGGCAGTTTGACTGGAGGTGAAACACAGTAGTGCTCTTGCTTTGACTTTACATTAAGTCTTTTTTGAGTAACCAGGTGTAGTTTCTGTCAACTGCTCTTCAACAAGCTCACTGAGGAAAAGGTAGAGGATGCATACAGGGCTTGTGCAAATCCTAAACTGGATCAGAGCCTCTGTTTATCTACCTGGATGATCAACTTTTTTTAAAGGTTAACATTTTTCATTAGATATATTTTCAGAGCACAAAGTAGATCATATTGTGAAAAGACTAGTCTTAAACCAAAGGGATCTTTTTATGTTAATGATGCTGACACCTGAAGACTTCCCTACCATGACCTCGACTTTCTGTTCTTCCAAATTTTTGGGGGGGACTTTTCTCTTTCTCAGAAGCACAAACAAACACATTTTAGTGACTTATACATCATCTTTCATTATAGATCACTAATAAACAGGAGTAAGATGGCATGAAAAGCAATGCAGCATTGCTGGCTGCTTTGAATTTTTCTAAAGACTTTATGACACATGATGTAAACATACACACATTGTTGCACAAACAATCACACAAAACCATTACCAGGGTGTGTAAGTGTGATGTCTGTGCATAGATATGAGTATATTAATATTCTCCAGGCGACAGAGCTTTCTTGTGTTAACTGTCTGGGTAGCAGCTGGAGAGGTGATGCTGTTGGCAGTTAAGCTCTTGTGCTGAGAATATAATTGAGCCTGCATTCAAAGTCCTGTCTTAGAAAACAAAGGTGTTTTAAAAGAAAACTATAATTAATACATTGAGCTCTTGGGAAAGGTATGATCAGATTTCTATAGGAATAAGATTCTCTTATCTAGGTTACCACTAGGCTTTCCTTACAGAATGCAAAACAATTGAGCACACTTTGGGTACAGCACACTACAATGCAAACAAACAAATCCAAGTCAGCACCATATTTTAGCAAAACTCACTGGTGAATGAAATATGAAGCAGCCAACTTTCCTCTTTTGAGGTGAACTGTGCCAGCACATTACAGCTTGTAAATACCGGTATACTTAGCTTTGCTTGCAAAAATATGGACATCACAGTGCCGCAAAACGTTCCAGCAGTCACATGCATTGTCTTGGTATGAAACAAAGCGGGGCCATTGTGCCAAATCGAAACCCCAGTTCTCAGGCACAGGCCAAAGGAATAAAACAGCTGTTCAGCTAATGTCATGTACGAGTTGCTCCCAGCTGTCTGCAACTGTTGCTCCTCACTAGTAACACGGAAAGTGGTAACCAAGCAGGAGGACAAGAGAAGAGAAGAGAAGAGAGAAGAGAAGAGAAGAGAAGAGAAGAGAAGAGAAGAGAGGAGAAGAGAAGAGAGGAGAGGAGAGGAGAGGAGAGGAGAGGAGAGGAGAGGAGAGGAGAGGAGAGGAGAGGAGAGGAGAGGAGATTTATTTATCTGATGTCAGTAGAAAATGAGTGATCAATCTCATTGATGATCGGACTGACTCCCACCTCTGCCTGGCTTCAGGATGGTGTTGCAACCAAAGTCCGTAATCTTGACCACCATGCGATTGTCCACCACACAGTTGGTGGACTTGAGGCGACCATGAACAGCAACGTTACTTGAGTGAAGGTACGACATGCCCTGAAGGGACAGCAGTGGTTAAACCAGGCTGGCTTGTTGTTTGTTGTGTGATCACATCAGGCCCACATGTGTTTTGTTTGGTTACAAAAAAATGTAAATAAAAATGTAATAAAATCATATTAAATGATAAACAAATAAATAATAATAAAATACAGTGAAGTTGCTTTAGTTAGGCCGTGTTTGTTTTGGGAGCTTGGTACCCTAAATCAGTTGGGACAGCATCAGATATCAGGTGATGAAGTATTTACAGTATGTTTGGTCCCTTTCTTCCTGCAGGTGTTGTTAAAACAAAACGTACCTTTGCTATGTCATACATGACTGATATCTTAAACTCCATGTCCAGGAAGGTTTCATCTGGGTATGATATCCTGTCGTTAAGAATATACTGGGAACAAAAAGAAAGAGGGAACAAAACTGATAAGGTTTATATTTTATCCCTTTTATCACTCCGCTCACAGCCTGCATGTAGTTAATGGAAAACATTAGTCATTGTGTGGGGGGGATTTATTACCACTCCATTAGTGCTCTGTAAAATGTGTCCGACATAAAGCCGCTGTGGGCAGCATGGAAAGGAAGCTGATAACTTATAATGTCATAAATAATTTATATGTCAAGTAACAAGAAGTAAAACCATGGAAACATTTGCTCCATCGTCATGGAGGACTGGTAAATTTCCAGTACAGCCAATACACACTCCTAATGCTAATAATAATCAGATAACCACTCATTAAAAGCAATATATATTGACTTCTGATTAATAAGACATAAAAAATCACATTTAAATGACTCAATTTGCTCATGTCACCTGAATTATTTCCACCTCACATGCAATTTAAGACAAATGCCTTTAATAAGTGTTTGAAATTATCAGCAAGCTGTGAATGGATGTGGTGAAATGGCCGGAGTTGGACCAGACATGCAGGGAAAAACCAGGAGCTTCATGTTCTGCTCTTACCCTGAGGGAACCCCTCTGGCACAGCTCAAACACCCCGAACACGCCGTTTTCAAACTTCACCGTGCCATAAAACTTGGTCAGGTTGTAGTAATCAATGTGCAGCAGCTGGAATGCAGAGACATACAGAGGCACATATCTATATTTTCATGTCTATATAAGATGTATTAGCGGCATCTTACAGTGTTCAGCTCGATCTTCTGATCCTCTGTGAAATCTCCTTCTGAGTGTTTCAGCTCCTTCAAGATTACAGGCTGAAATATGAAAGTAATTGATGATAAAGTGTTTTAAAGGTTTAGCACCATCATTTACATTTTAGTAGAGTAAGCAACGCCACCTTCTTGTCGTAGCAGCCTCGATGAGAGAAGTATGTGCTTTCCTTCCTCTTATCGTCATCAATCTGTCCCATAAACACATCATAGAATGTATAGAATTTCACCTATTATTGATCAATAAGCCACAACAAACAGTCAGACTAAGACAAATCATTCAGACTGACTTTGTTACTAAAATTTAATTACCTTATTATTAATCTATATTAATTTATGTTTATTTCTGTTTGTTTTCATCTCTTTTTGCATTTTCTTTGGGTGTTGCGTGTGCTTTTGTTGTTGAGTTTTAATATCTGTACTTGTTTTAAGTATTCAGGTAAATTTTAGTTAATTTCTTAGTTGCTATTTTGTAGGTTTAGAAATGTATTTTGAGTCCATGATTTTGTATTTAGAAATGTTCGATATAACCGGTGAACAATATTATCGACAGATATCAGTGATATCAGAAAATATTGGTTTTGATTCTTATTTTTTTTCAGTGACTGTTTTTACACTACAAACTCTTCAGTCTCCTTTAACTCAGAATAACAATATAAAATATGCCATGTATAGTTTCTGTTTAGCTTGTATTTATAATTCTTCTGTAGCATTTATAGCTCAGGTTATTTTGTTTAATGGTGGTGTTCACCTTTAGAGAAACCTCCTTCTCATCCAAAGGACCGATCAGGTGTGGCTCAATGTGGGACCACTTCTTCTGCATCATACGCTCTTTCCTGTTTTGCCTAACCAAATATACAGACATGAAACAACATTACAAAATATGAAATTGTTTAATTCTATAAGCATTTTACCAGCATTGTAATGAGAACTGACACTTTGTTTCCCACTTACTAAGTGCTGCAGATGCTGCCTTATTGTGTCATATTTAGTAAAAGCCTGTTTGTTGTATCTGTGGTTATGCAGTGATGCTGTTTACCTGTAGAAGATGAGAGCGATGGCCGTCACCACCACAACGCTGACACCCAAAACAATCACAATCACGTCCAGTTCACTTATTTCCGAATCTACACATGCAAGGAGACATTCATAAGAACTTTACTTGCATTATCTAAAATAACAGTGTATCTTTATATGTCATACCAGTAAAGACTCTATATTATGCACATGTAGAATATCAGGAAGGTCCACCAGAATAAGCTTACATTTCTACTGGTCAAACAACACATTGTTAACTGATTGATTAAAAACACTATGAGGCATGTGGCTGCACCAATCCAGCCAGTAAGCAGGTTTTATGCAAATATATAATATGATTACAAAGTTGGACTAACATCCAGGTGTTTCAGACAGTTCAGAAGCAGTTCTAGGTGAGAAACCTCCCACCAGTGTTTAACTCTGTAAAACTTTTACAAAAACTTATTTATCATAGTGAAACCACTCAAAAAGCACGATTTGACATGTTTAAAGTGTCCAACATTTAAATGTTCTAAACAAGGTATAAAAGGCCTTACCATCTAAACGTTTTGGCTCGTCATCAGGCAGGCGTCCTTCTTTCCAAGGCAGAGCGGGATTTGATTGGAAGGCTATGGTTTTATTTTGTGAGGTATCAAACACTAACAGAGTTTCATACTTGAGATAGACAGAAGCACAGAGTGAATAAAGCTGCTCATGTCAGCAAACAGAGGATGTTAAACAGATGATGCTCTCACCTTGCTAGTTTCAGCTGAAGTGTAAATCATGGAGAAGTTAACATCTCTGTCACCAAATTCATCGAGCACATAGTGTCCTCCCATACCTGTTTGCAGTAGATACACGCATACAAATATGCTGAAATATGTTTCATTTGTTTTGCATTAAGCCTGGATGAAAGAGTCCAATTATTCTGCTACTTGTTACACTGAATAAAGTATGGAGGAATGTCGCAGTCTCCAAAAGCTGCAGCTTGTTCCTCACAAGCAGTTTAAAATGCAATTGTAGTCTTATAGTAAGTCTCAGTCACGGACTGGATATTATTCTCTATGTTAAAAAAATAGCAACACGTGTCTTTAAATCCTTTTTGTGTTACTTTAATTTTCCATAGAGCACATTTAGTTAACAGATAAAAAGCTTTGCTTTGCAGACAGGAGTAGGGAACACTCTTAAAGCTGATATAGTGCATTCAAGTACAAAAAAACCCATCAAATACTGAGCATCACCTTCATGGAGGGCAATGCTAGCTGACAAAGTAAAAAATGATCCAAACTGAAAATCAACTTGGATATGTTACTGCTTTGATGTCAGGCCTCACATTGTTGTATTCAGGATAAAAACTCAATGTTTAGACCCGCCTTGCATTCAGATAGAGGCGCTCCAATCAGCTTAAGTCTGTATTATCAGGCTGCAATAAACCATAAAACAAAGGCTAGTAGCATATTATCAGTCGTACCTGTGATGTGATGGTTAAATGCTTTTAAACATTTGTATAGATTAAAAACATATTTGTTTAGTATTTGAATGGAAAGTGTCTTCAGAGCCAGTAAATCCTATCAACACTATAGGATGAGCTAAACGACACCTTTTTCCATTTCTAAGGTTTTACATATAAAACAGAAATCTTTTGCTCCTCATCACGTCTCAAGATAAAGTAGATGCGACCTGAATGGGATGTAACATCATACACTGTTATTATTTATAAGGGGGAAACAAAGCAAATAAAAACGTGGAAACAGTGTTTTAAAAACTAAGTTCACATCACGGTGAGCTAATTTTAGCTGCAATAACTTGAATTAGTAACTTTCTGTAGGATGCCTCAGTGATGAGGTCTCATTTTGGTCCTGACGTCTTTATAATATTACATCAGCACTTTTGTGGTCCTGCCACAGTATTTCAAGCACACTGAGGCCCAAATTTTGATCTGACAATTGCAACTTTTAACTTTTGTTTGGTTTTATGAAACACTGTCCTTCATCTTGGTTTAGGAAGCGCTATGAAAGCAGTGGTTCTGTGGGGACTGTGCAGCGTCTATCCGACCTCTTAGTAGCTTATTTTGGGATGTGTACTGAGTGAATCTTTAAAAGAAGTTAAAAGAAACCATAAAAAGTTATTTTTTAATTATGCTTCCACAAAGTCTCACATTTAACATGTAAACTGTAGAATCACAGATGTAATTCAGCCATTATGACCATAATGTGAAAAGATACCAAACAGAACAGGTTTACTTTAAGTACCAGTAATTTAATGGTCCCTTTCTTTATATCCTGAAATGATTGAAAAGTCATATATTTCTATCTTTACATGACTGTGAACAAAATATTAGCAATATCCTTATCTTTATCAAAGTTATTGTCATTACCAGACCATAATTTTGCCTGATGGGATCATACGCACCATAAAAAGAAACATTCCCAAAAGGATTGTCATCCAGATGCACATCGGTTGATTTTCTGTTACGTCGCTGGCTGAGCATCCTCTCTCTGAGCACTCTGCCAAACAGCAGAGCTCCATCATGATAACCAGCCACATAGTCGTTTATCTTGCAAAGAAAGAAAGAGAAACAAGTCTCCAGCACTCTGAAAAAACACATTTTCCTTCATGGTCCTGTTTGGGTTTTCAAGGTGCAACTCACAGTATCATTACGCGTCCAGTTTGACCCACTTGTGTAGTTCCTCTGTGGCAGAGTGATAATTAGGACGTCTTCCATGCCCTCAGTAGATGTCGAGTTGTCATAATACATAGGACTAGACAAGAGTAAAAGTATTCACCTTGAATATATACCTTAAACTCTCACTCCTATAATATATATATAAACATATAATATATACATATAATATATATAAAGCATATAATATATATAAACACTCCTAGTGTTTATATACCAAGCCTGAAAGTGAAATAGCTCATGTCCAAGCTTACTTGTAAATGTCAAGGAGAATAAATATGATGTCTCTGGGAAGAGTCTTTGCCTTGTCCTTTATTGAAACAATGTCACTGACATTCCCGCACAGAATGAAAACTGGGAAAATAAAATCAGCTTTAAGTTAAACAGAAGGAACTGTCTGCTGTTTCTTTACCATCACATTTTTTACAGCGTGCTACATTTTAGGTCTGGTGCCTTCCTGTCCTGTACAAAGAAGACTCGCACATTTAATGCACAATCACTTTCAGGGATCAATCAATGAGCGAACACATTCCTGTACAATTAAAAGTTCATCTTGCAAGAGTTAAACTTCTAAGGGTGAAGGGATGCGCAGATTGAATGGATGATTGATGGAATTAAATGTTTCTAAACTTAATCACCAAACTGTTTTTGTTTTATCTAAATTTCAGAAAAATCTGCTTTATTTTCCTTGTGGTAACACACTGTTACCATAACCCTGTTTATCTATTTTATTCCTCATTCTATGAATGCACTGCTGTAGCAGTCTGCACAACAAACTCACATTAAAAAGAATAAACCGAAATGTGTCCAGAACAATCCTTTGTTTTTCTCTGCTATCTGTTTGAACACGTCGTGAACATGACACTTTAAAGCCTTGTGCTACTAAACATTGTTGGATTTATGAATATTTCTCCACTAACAAAGGCTAACTCAGCATCTGTCTTGCATCCTGTCTCTTCTCTGAGCTCTCTCCAGCGAGTAAAAGTCAGCTGGATGTCAACACTTTTCTCATCTCTTGCTCTGTCAATTTCTTTTACTTAGTTTCTGCCATAAAATGTCTCAAAAACAGTTAGACTTAAATATGATATGTCAGGCAATAAAGAGTTAAGTTTGATGTTGTTACAAAGGAAATGTTTGCCCTCTTCATCATTCCTAGAAAATAAAATAAAATCCTCCTCACAGTAAACAGACAAATCAGAGCTTTGATAAAAAACAGAAATTACAGTAGATAAAAAGCTGGCAGTGGATAAACACAACGTACGGTTAAGGCTGTGGTTTGTGTTTATCTGTACAAATAAAAACATTCACCAAAGCCATTCACATTTATCGCTCAGGTAATCATTTCTTGCTCATCCACAGAATAACTGTGGCTACTTTATTCTTTTAAAACCACAAATTGTTGGATGAATGTCTGGATTCTTCAGGTTGCATGATTCAGGAATCAGTAGATGAACACTTTTTCACTGTGCAACTGAAAACCTAAAGCTCACAGTTACCATGTTTGTTGTTGTTATTTGTGTATCCAGCTAAACCAAAGTATTAACTAAATCTAAACCCTTCTGTGTAATGACTTGAATGCACTCACTGTTGCTGTGTCTGTCTTCATTTTCCAGTGCTTTATGAAGAGCATCTTCTCCACGAAGCACCTGTCTGTTTGTCTTCATGCTGAACTTGTAAGAAGCAGCTTCCAATCCATTGATGTACCTGTTGCAGAAGCAGTGATACTAAGAAAAATCTACCACATCATGGAGCACAGAACAATTTACTTGTTACTTAGGTCATTTGTTCTTTCTCACCAGAAACAGTCCTCAGATACGTTGTTGGACTTCTTATACACATACACTTTCTGCCAAACATCCTTAAATGGCAGTTCTTCCTCCATAAAATTCACTAATAAATCGGATATTTTCCTCGCTGGCGGCAGAATGCGGGTCAGTTTGGGTTTGTAGTCACAGGAGAGACCAAAGCTCCCAGCAGAGATGACAGGAATGCTCAAGCTCAAGCCAATTTCTTCGCTGTGGCAGATAAGCAAAGTGGGAAATTTAAAAACCTGATAAGCCGTGTTTGATTAGAAAAACGGAGTCATACTCACTCTACTAGCTGGAAGGTCGCATAAGTACACGAAGGCCCCAACATGACACATCCAACCTCACCAACACTCTGCATAAAACAGTTACAGGACATGCAGCTGTTGTCACATGTAATAAAAATTATATTCAGTGTGTGGAACAATGTCACTGTTAGGACTCAAGTGCATCCAGGTAACTGGGATAAAAACTGATTTTACCGCCTTTTATTTACCTGTGTAGTGCCATTGTTTTTATTTTCCTTAAAACCTAACTACTATTTGTCGTGAACCTTTTGCTGGAACCAGAGGAAACGGGAGACTTGAATGCACTCGTAGCATAACAAACAGTTTTATGTGCCTCCAATGCGCTGAGGTGACATTTGCATTGTGGTCCTCTTCTTCCTCTAAGGCAACTCCTCCTTTGTTATCACATCTAGTAGGGCCTCATTTATAATGTTAATTCAAAACGTACCATGATAACTATGATCAAGGAGCAGTAGATATCTAGCTGTGCCAGTTAAGAGGCAACCCATTGATAATTAAGTAAAACCACAGAAAGGGAACTTTTAATAGCTGTTAATGGCAATACATTGATTAAAAAAGAGAAATCGTATAAGTGTGTGCAGATGCAAACAGGCGAAATCACCAAAAAATAACTTTTATTTTTGCCTCTGATTCACCTTCATGTTCCCTTAAAGAAACCCTTGCAGGTTCTTGATTTAATATATTCATCACACTTACATCGAGCCTTTTGAGTATGGCCACTCCTTCGCAGGTGCTGCTCCCGCATCCTTGTCTTTTGTATATATTGGTGTTGAAACCATTGTAGTTCGCCGTCAAAGTGAAGTCTAAGCCTTGAGTCATAGAAAAAAAAGAGGTAAGATTCCTTAACATAAAGAATTAACCCATCAATTTCACTGTTTGGATAAGATTAGAATAGACAGACTTTTTCCTGTGAAAATTTTAGTAGTTTTTCAAAGAATAAGAAGAAGAGTAATTAAAAGCAAACAGGGAAAAATGTAACTGCTTTTATGGTTTATTATAGGTTTTCTGAGCTTTTTATTAAGCAACATCTGTTAAATTTTTTTAGGATCACATGCTAATCTGATTGCATTTGTCTCACATAACAAATATAATTTTTTTAGCAATTATTATTGAATGAATTAATGAATTTGATGGATAATATAGGTCGAGTGTAGTATGAGCTGGGTGGTGGCTGGGGTTGCAATCCTGGTGGTCTGATCCATGGCTGCAAAAACTGGTTTTTAGGGATGTGGAACATCACCTCTCTGGTAGGAAAGGAGCCTGAGCTGGTACGTGAGGTTGAGTGGTTCCAACTAGACATAGTTGGACTCACCTCAATGCAGAGCTTAGGCTCTGGAATCAGCATTCTTGCAAAGTGTTAAACCTTTTTCTGCTCTGGCGTTGCCCCTGTTGAAAGACGGGTGTGGGCATACTAATTGCCCCCTGGCTGGGTTCTTGTATTTTGAGGTTTATCCCGGTGGATGAGAGGGTAGCCTCTCTCCACCTTCGGGTGGAGGAATGGGTGCTGGAGAGACTCGACTTCAATGCTGACGTTGGCTGCAACAGTGAGACCTGGAAGGGTTTGAATTGGAGAAATACGCCAGCATAAGAATTCCCACATGTACACCTGGCACCAGGACACACTAGGCCGCCGGAATGATGATCAACTTTGTAGTTGTATCGTCGGACTTGAGGCCACATGTCCTGGACACTCGGGGTCAATTACTCAATCCTACCAACACATCTTCCGATAAGGATGCAGAGCCGGGAGACTCTGAGGCGGGTTCTCCCATCTCCGGTGCTCAGGTTGCCGAGGTGGTTAAAGAGCGCCTCGGTGGCAGGGCCCCGGGGTTGGACAAGATCTGCCCAGAGTTTCTTAAAGCTCTGGATGCTGTGGAGCTGTCCTGGCTGACACGCCTCTGCAGCATCGCGTGGACATCTGGGACAGTGCCCCTGGATTGGCAAACTGGGGTGGTGGTCCCCCTCTTCGAAAAGGGGGATCAGAGGGTGTTTTTCCAACTACAGGTAGATCACACTCCTCAGCCTCCCTGGGAAAGTATCTAGGGGTCCTGGAGAGGAGGGTCCATCAGATAGTTGAACCTCAGATTGAGGAGGAGCAGTGTGGTGTGGAACAGCGGACCAGCTCCATACTCTCTTCAGGGTTCTGGAAGGAGCATGGGAGTTTGCCCAATCAGTCTACATGTGTTTTGTGGACTTGGAGAAGGCATTCAACCGTGTCCCTCTGGGACTCCTGTGGGCCGTGCTTTGAGAGTGTGGGGTACCGGACCCCTTGTTCAAGCTGTTTGGTCCCTGTACTGTACGCCGTCTGTCGTGGCGAAGGAGCTGGGTTGGAAGGCAAAACTCTCAATGTCCCTACTGTGAGGGTAGGGACGCCGGTCAAGGGTAGGGCAACCCAAAGAATGAGATCCCAAATACGGGTAACCAAAATAGTAAAAGTGTCTCCCTTAGAGATAGAGTGAGAAGCTCAGCCATCCGGAAGGGACTCAGAGTATAGCCGCTGCTCCTCCACATCAAGAGGAGCCAGATGAGGTGGCTCGGACATCTGGTTAAGGTGCCTCCTGGACACCTCCCTGGTGAGGTGTTGGAGAGATTATGTCTCTAGGCTGGCCTGGGAACGCCTCGGGATTTCCCAGATGAGCTGGGGAGAGGGATGTCTGGGCTTCTCTCCTTAGGCTGCTGACCCCGCGGCCTAACTCTGAATAAGCAGGAGAAAATGGATGGCTTCTTTGCATATCCTCATTCAATCCTCAATGTGCTACCATTAAAAATGTGAAAACATCATGTTGTTCACAGCAAACTGTCCTCAGATAGCTACTGTAACATGACATGCAAGGACTGAGAGCTTCTAAATAAATAAGTTTAGTTTAGTTTAGTTTAGTTAGATCCCCAACATAGCTATTCACCCTGGGTCTAACAGCAGGGACACCATCTTTTTTTTAATCTAAACAAATGTCAGCGTGGGCAAAGTAGGTAACTTTGACTAAATCTTAATTTCAAACCAAACAAATGACTAAAAAGAGCCCGTTTGAAAACAATCAGCAGCAGTTTACCTTGTTTGTGTCAAATTTCCCACGTTATAACCTAGTGGGTTGAGATTTTGGTCTAAATCAAAGCAGCGACTGTATAAACTGTTTCTACTACATTTTGTTTATGATTTGTATGTTTTTTTTAAATATACTAAAATCCAGTTATATTTCAGAACAACTACTGGCATATATGAGAAGAAAGCCTTCTATCAATGTCAGCCTCTCATCCAAACTTTCTAGAAAGAGCTTGAAACACTGCGGCTGCACCGCTTCTTTGTAAAGATCATGTGTATCTTTTCACATCGTTTTGTCCAGTAAAAACAGGAAACATTGACATTGTTCCTGGTTAGGTTCCATGTGTTTCTGTTTAGCTTATTTATTTCCTGTTGATTGCTTTCACCTTGTTTCATTTAGATTAGTTTATGAATTTATATTCCTGGTTTCAGTTAATCCGGACTGGGTCATTTGTCTACTTCCTGTGTGTGTGTTCGTTCTGTAGCGCCCCTGTATGTATGTTTAAGTATCTCCTGTTCCCAAATCAAGTAATTCCCCATCCCACCTGCTTCCTGCCTGCATTTGGGTCCAAACCTTTGTACCACTCACACTGTCATTACTGACAATCATCCATCATCATGATTTTGAAGTTTCTTTTGTTTAAAATTTTGTTAAGTTTCCAACTTAATGCTTAATATCTGTTTTTGTTTTTTATTTTATTCATTCAAGTTCCATCATATATTCTATAATAATCTTTTTAGTTATTGCAAACCAGCACACATCCAGCCATGCTCAGTCATAATCAGGTCATACCTTCGCTGAGGTTCTCTAATCTATCCTTCTCGATGGCTACTTCCACGGCCTTCTGCACAAATGGTCGACTCCATTCATAAGTGTTGTCCTCCAGCAGTACAACATTCATGGTGTATTTACGGTTTGATGACAAGCACTTATCCAGCATGTTGTTGGCGACCACCACTGTGATCAGCACCTCCATGTAGACTAAACTGTGCCAGAAAAACATCATTAATCCTGAAGGTTTTCCTAATCTCACAACCCAGCGTCTTCTCCGGCTTCTACATGTCAGTGATCAATATGGTCTGATAAAAAGAGGACAGGAAGTAGGTTTTTACAGTAGTTCACCACAACTGATCCTTTCCATTAACAACGTAGATCCAAAAACAGAAGTAAACTGTCCAACATCCAGGTGAGTAAAACAAAACAACCTTCTTATAAGCTCTTCAAAGTCTTACAGGAGAATCTTCAGCCTTATACTGCTTTAGTTGATGTCTGAGATCAATATTCCTCCGCCTTGTTTCAGACTGCTCTACCTGTCTGCCATGCGTTAATGAACAACTGTCAAATGACAATCTGTGCACGACTCTGAGGGAGGGGGAGAAAACTCCCACACTCCATCTGCACGGACACCTCAATTGCTAAACTTATCAAGACAATAAACACAAACTTTCTTCCACATTACTGTTGGAATAACATCAAAGTTTATTTCCATCTCCAGCAGTTCTGTGATGTAAGTTTGTGAATAAAATGTAAGTGTGTGTTTGACAGCAGCACATGGAGTCTAGAGACAGGTTGTATGTCAGGAGCAGAAACATATCTGTCATGTTTCTCACTAATATTACGTACTTTTCCAACAATGAAGCAGGCTGTTTTCAAATGAAGGCGGAGGAAATGTTGCATGTGGAGAGGAGCAAAGGTCTGAGGAGGCTATAAAAGGAAAAGCTAGTGTGGAGCTGATAAATATTGTCAGCTATAAAAGCAGGGCGGATTAAGCCTGTAAAAAAGTGCCCATAAACCATTGTCACCTTGTTTTTAGAAAGCTGTTTCGCTCCGATTCCTTACTTTAATAAAATAATACTAAAAAACAGTCACCATTATTTAGTGTGTCCATACCCTTCACACGTCCTCTAAGAATGTTAATCCACCTGTTTAAATAGCTGAAAAACTCACTGGTTTAGTTTGAGCCACACCAGTAAAGATCTGGTTTAGTGCATAAACATGACAGTGTTCACTTAAATGTGACCCTTATCTCACTGTAACAGTTCTGATAATGATTCTTTATGTTTCATTAAGCAACCAGCCATTAATGACATTAACAACTCACTTTAAACAATACTTATACATATATATCCTGAACTTGTTTTTTTTCTTTTACGCCACAATGATTCACGCTGCTGCACTGCTATAGACCTACTGAATAATAATAATAAAAGCATTTAAAGCATTTTCTAAAAGCAAATATTTGCTAAAAGTCTGATGGGCCTTGATTTAGGCCTACTTATCTAAAGATGGAAGGATATATTACCTCTCTATGTGCTCTGTGGTTGGTGGCTAATGGTCATCAGATTCAACACAGTTTCAGTGTTTCAGACTGCACTACAGTTTCTGCTTTCACTGGGAGGATTGAAACAATTTTTTATTTGTTTTGTTTATTACTCCTATTGTTTCTAAAAAAAAAAACCGATTGGACTAAATACTTTGACAGTCAAATATCTTGGGTAACTTAATCATCGTTTCTATCAGTTCCAGCAAAAAAGCCTAAAAAGACTAAAATAAATGAATAGTTCCTCCCTAATAATAATGTGCATGTTCACTGTGTCGAGTGTTCAGAACCTCAGTGAAAATCCTCCCACGCCCTGAAAGTGTGTATCTGTTACTGTGCCTGAAGGTGAATTGTGATGTGACAAAAGTAAACTGTGACATTTCTCTCTATTTAACTGAGGATAACAATGATTTCATGTACACAGATGCAACGGCTCATCTCAAAAATCATCTTTTAAAATGATTTCTAAACATTAATGCTTGTACTGACGTACTAAAATGAAAACAGCATTACTAACTGCAGTTCTACCACAAAATGAAAACTATGATGTTCAGCATTTGTTGCATATTAAACATCGTCCTGCGCAGCCGTCACCTCACACAGCTGTAAACATCCTAAGCAAACACACATATAATGCTGTAATAATGGCTGGCAATGCAGTTATTTATTCCCATAACAGTTCCATGTGAAGAGGTTTCTACCTGTTTCACTCTAGCAGAGGAAATCATAATGTGTTAAAAGGAACAATAATCTTTTATTGTCTCCAACTGGATGTTAAACAGCAACTAAACACACACAATAAACACACATACCTCAGAATCTAGTGAAAGACCTGCAGAAGCAAGTCACTCAGTACAAACTCCAGAATCTAGTGGAAGACCTGCAGAAGCAAGTCACTTGCAAATAATAGATAGAGCTCATTTATCAAAAGCAAAACATTATTGTCAATGATACTGTCAGAGCATCAACATGAAAAGTCGTGTCACCACTGAGTACAAACAAGGTTGTCATATAACACAGTCATGTTTTGAATAAACATTGTCGAGACACATCCTGAAAATGGCCCAGACAGCAGAACATGCTGAATGTACAGCTGTTGTAAAACTGCAGCAAAGTTACATGTGACTGATTGTAGTAGAGTAACTGAGTGCATGACACAGAATAAGTATGATTCACATTTTAATTCACACTTTCTTTGCCTGCTTATAGTAATTTGCTCACATCATCATACAAAAAAAAAACACTTCAGCCACTTCAACAAACTTTAAGAATCAACCCTGTATTACAACTGCAAACATATACAGCTTTAAGATTTTACTGTATTACAGTAACTGAAACTAAATTACTGCTGTGCATCCTGTCTGTCACCACACATGCAGCTACATCACCTCTGATATGATCCTGTGATGCAGCGAGGAAGGTGTCACCTTGAGTGGAGTCCTCTGCGGGACATTTTGATAACAACTTTGACTCTGTATGAAATGACTCAAGCAATTAAAAAAGGACCATCAGTTTTATAAAGAGATTTCAGATTTAAATTGTTATTTTTAAGTAGGTGGAAAAATTTGGGGATTACATCTCTTCTATGAAACCCTCTTTTTAGGAGGAAAATTATTAACCAGCTGATACAAAACCTTTTTCAGTGTGATTCAGTGAGATCTTTCTTTTCTGGTACTTCCATCTAATAAGCAAACAATTCAGTAGATTCTTTACAAAGGAAGAATTATTTGGAAGAATGACGGTAGATGTTGAAGCAATTAATTAGTTTACTTTATATAACAAAAGAACTTGCTGATGAGCTTGATGGAATGAGAAGAATTTAATATAGATTATATACTTCAGGTCAGCCTTACTTGTATGGTGCTTTATTTTTAATTGTTAATAATTATTATTTTATTTTTTATTTGTATTATTATTATTATTATTATTATTATTAAAAATCTTGGCCCAGGAGAAATAAGAATAGATCCAAACCAGAACATATGGGTAAAATTGTTGACAACTGCCACAAACATGAGAAACATTTTACAAATTTTAAAGATTAAAATTAAATGCAGTCAATCGATTTAAACTCAAGGAGGCAGTGTCTGACAAACTAAAGAGATCTTCATGACTTTTATGAGCAGCACTTAAAGCAATTATATTATTTAATCAATCAAAATCTACCTAAACATTAGTCCATATTTAATCTGTTTCCTCGGCTAGGCAATCATTTTTACAAATTGTCTGATATCCACACATTTGTTATAAACTAGATTATCACTAGTCTACAACTGTATCTGTAACAGCCTATAAACTAAATTTGTTTTTCATTTTTATAAATTAAACTTTAGCTTAATTTTTTTTTAGTAAATAATCTAATTTAATTAAATAACTGTCATTTTTAGCAAGCAGAGGGAGCAAGCTCATATTGATCTACTATTTATCATCACCTTTAGGTAAAAGGTCAAGCAAATGTTGTGGTGCGCGTTTGTTATGCCCCGCCCACTCGTTGCGTCACGCCCTGTGTCATGGCTCCGCTGTAGTACACAGGGTCCGCTCCATTTATAGCCCGGGAGATCGAGCTATTAGCCGGTATGTGGGCTGAGTTTTAGGTCCATGTTCCACCTGGCTGGGTTTGCTGATACACCCATACAATGTTCCAACCTGAAAATATTTATACGTTTCTGTAAGTTCAGTAAAAATAAAAACAACCTTACACATCCTCTGCCTTATATTTCTCTTCAGCCGCTGCAAGAAATCAGGGCTGCCAACTTTTCCAAATTTCTTGGAGTGAGATTTAGTGGAGGCAAACAAAATTTAGCCACAAACACAGCAG